>SKCR01033517.1:0-94587 GCA_019454045.1 Zanthoxylum bungeanum | reverse complement strand
TTAATGGGACGACAGTAGCACCCTCAAACCCGTACAGAGGTGTTGCATCTTGGGTCAGGGTGGCGTACTCCATGCCAAGTCCATCCAAGGTTTCCTTGGAGATAATGTCTACAGCACTCCCAGGATCCACCAATATTCTATCCACCTCAGCCTCTCTGATAAAGACCTTAATAATCAATGCATCGTCATGGGGGTAGCTCACACCCTTAGCATATTCTTCTATAAACATAATGGGAATAGGTCGGGACCTCTGAATCCTCAAATCCCTCTCAGTTGTCAACACTTCTGGGCCCCTTGTTCGGTAGTAATTCTTTATGGGCCGATTTGAATCCCATGCCAATGTTCTTCCCCGGCGCTATCGTGAAAATTGGCCTCTACTCCCTATGCAACACGACCCTCATGGCATCTTTGTCTATAAATTCATTCAAATATCTGCTTCTAATCAGGTCCTCCACATGCTCTTGTAGGTCCCTACATTTATCCGTGTGGTGTCTCTTTACATTATAATATATATACAGTACGCACTGGCGTCCCTCTTATCAATCAGGAACCGCCTAGGGTCGGGCTCAGTCAAAAAAACTTTATCCTGGATATCCCGAGCTATCTGCGATAATGGCCTGTTTAAAGGAGTGTAAACCGAACCTCCCGCGACATGGACGAACTGGACCGGTGGCCTTCTCTCTTGTGCCGAGTTGTTCTGGACTATTGGCCTAAACTCCTTATGCCTCGGGGCATGTCCTCTCTAATCCCTACTCGTATCACGCCGGTTCTCCGGCCTGGCCATTTTGCCCTATGAATATTCCCGCTTCGGGCGATCTTCTCCTCTCCATTCATCAACACAAACTTCTGCGCCTGCTTCAAGGCCGTGGCATAATCCGGTACTTCATGTATTCTCAGGTGGAACCATAACCTCCCGACTTTGAGAGCTCATTTGAAACTTTCCAATACCCTTGGGGACTCATACGCCTCGATCTCCAAAACCAGGTTGTGGTATCTATTGACAAAATTTTTTAGAGACTCGTCATCTCCCCGCTTCATCAACCTCTGAGACCCCACTGTCTTTCTTGGCGCGCAAGCCCATTTAAAGTGTCGTATGAAGGACTTTCTTAACTGAGTAAAACTGCCTATACTCATCGGCGCCAAGTTCCCAAACCACAAGATGGCAGACCCGCCCAAGGTCAAAGGGAACACTTTGCAGATAGCCTCTTGATAAGTTCATGAAAATATACTTTGAACATCACTAATTCAACTTAATTATCATGTATTTAATCTTAGTTATAGTTTATTTTGTGTCTTATTATTATGGAGCAATGGAACATGAAGATTCGAGCAATTCCACATGTTTCGGGACCTTACGGACGCATCAGAAGCACACAGGAAGAGCTGAATCACAGAATTGGAGAAGCTAGGAAATCGGCCACGTGTCACAATGCACAAATGGCATGCGTCGCGACACGGAAACGTATTCTAGGGTTTTTTATTTAGTTCATTTTTACGCAAATAAGGCCTCCGGGACTTCTTTATATAAACTCAAGCTAGTCTAAAACCCTAGGGGGAGAGAAAAGAGGAGAGAAATAGAGAAGAAACACACAACAAAGAGCCACATACACATATTTGAGATTGAAGAACGAAGAAACTTCACGCTAGACAGAATGTTGCTGCAATCTTTTCAGGCTATATCTCTCTTCTACATGGAGAACTAATCTCTTAGACAAAGTTAAGGATGAACTCTTGTATTTAAGTTTTTATGTTCATGTTGTTAATTCCTAAATACTCGTAAACGTTTAATACAATTGATTTTTATTATTCTACCGTTTATGAATCTAAAAACTGTGTTTATTCAACTTGCATATAGATTCAGTCATGCTTTTTCTATGTGTGATTGGGGAACCCAGTTGTGACTGGTAAAGTTATTTTATGATTATCTTCTGTTGCAGTATTGCCTGAGGGTATATTGTCGACGTTAGATAGGTCGTAATGATAACTTTGTGTGCTGTTAACATAGAGAAGATAAATCATCAATTACCTGGGAATTTAATATGCGTATAATTGAATATCTTCCAATTGTTGGTTTGGGATATGAAACCTTCAATTGAGTAATAACAGGAATCAATAACTGAATATAAGAATTTGATACAATATGGATTCTCGATGCTTTGCTGCCTCTCTCTATTGATATCTTTTAATTATTTTTATTAATCTTTACTTTAATTACCAATTCAATCTATATCTTTTCATTAAGTTACTGCTGACGTTTTGTTTATGTAAATCAGTTCTTTATAACCATCTCTCTATGGAATCGACACCCCAACTATACTATGATAGCCGCAAGTACTTTTTGGGCGTAATCAAATTTTGACGCCGTTGACGGCGAGATGGTTTACAATCTGAAGGAGCAGGTTTGCTTGGTCAACAACAAAAGCGGTAACTTCGTTCCATCTTATTTTTTTTTATTATTTACTTATTTATTTTTTTTATTTCAATTTCAGTTTTAGTTTAGTTTTGGTTATTAGTTTATTTTTTAATTATTTATTTATTTCATTAATTTTATTTCAATTTTAATTTTAATTAATTAATTAATTATTTATTTTGTTTATTCTTTTATTTTTATTTCTTGTTTTACTTGTGTTTAATTGCATGCCTAGACGTATGGATAGGTTTGGTAGATTTGTTAGGATTGAAGAGGAAAACTCAAACTCAGAAAGTCTGTTTGATAATCGTTTTGCCACACCATCTACATCTAGCACAAACAGCATGAGTGAGTACGAGAGACCACACATGAGGACTCTTGAAGAGTATCTCCATCCCACTGGCACAGCTACACCATCGTGCATCATGTTTTCTCATAATGCACCACATATATTTTAAGCCTGGAATGATACACTATCTCCCAACCTTTCATGGTTTGGAGAACGAGAACCCTTATGTGCACATTAGAGAGTTTGAAGAGGTTGTAACAACTTTCCATGACCGGTTTGGAACCATTGACACAATTAGACTTAAGTTCTTCCTCTTTGCCCTTAAGAATAAATCTAAAAGCTGGTTATATTCTCTAAGACCTCGGTCAATAGGATCATGGGGCGAGATGACACATGCATTCTTTAATAAATACTTCCCACACCATAAGACGAATGCCTTGAAAAGATAAATATATATCTTCTCCCAAAAAGACAGTGAAACCTTTTATCAAATATGGAAGAGGTATAATGAGATGTTAGCGAGTTGTCCTCACCATGGATATGAGAGTTGGCGCTTAATGAGCTATTTTTATGATGGTTTAACCCCTAGAGAGCGCCAATTCGTTAAGACAATGTGCAATGGTGAGTTCATCCGAAAGGACCCTGATGAGGCATTAGAGTACTTAAATGACTTAGCTGAGAAATCTCACACTTGGACTGGACCTAATGCCATTGATAACACTGATAGGATATACCACACTCCTTCTAGCAGAGGCATACACCACTTTAGGGAAGATGATAGTCTTAAGGCACAAGTTGAGTTATTAACTAGACATTTAGGAGCCTTAAAAGCTAAGGATAGCCAGACTATGCATGCAGTAGCCCATTTAGAACCTCAAGGGGTATGCTTTGTGTGTAAGGGAACTGACCATCTAGCTCAAGAGTTTCCGATATATGGTGATATGAGGGGCACATATGAGGAACACTGTAAAACTTTAGGGATGTACAAGAAGTCATACATACCTTATTCAGATACCTATAATCTCAGTTGGCGGAACCATCCCAATCTTAGTTGGAAACATGAGTCTTATCAGCCTACCCAGATACCACAAACAAAAGGTTACAGTGCCCCTCAGTATCATACACCTGCAGTTTATAGGAATTCCTTAGAGGATACTATGCAAGCATTTGTAGAGGCCCACAGCAAAAACAATCAAAGGTTTGAGTCACTGATAGCTCAGGTAGTTGAAGACAATAAGGAGGTTAAGAGTCAAGTCTCTAAGTTGACGAATTCCCTGAGTGTGTAATAACAAGAAAAATTCTCATCTCAGGCTTAACAAATCCACAAGGGAAACACATGACACAGGCCGATCATGAGGTATCCAATGTAAGAGGTGTTAATGTCATAATCACTAGGAATGATAAGGAGATAGGCTTGCATGACACTTCCAACACTGTAGGAGCCAGTAAGGATAGTAATGAAAATACCCCTCAGGCAGATCAAGAGACGCATTTTCCAATTAGGTACCATTTCCCCAGGCACTTAGGCCCCTAACGAGAGCTACAGACCCAAATGGTGAGATCCTATAACATCTTAAGCAAGTAAAGATTAACCTTCTGCTGTTACATGTGATAAAACAAGTTCCCACTTATTCGAAGGTTTTAAAGGATCTATGCACCATAAAGAGAAAACACCATGTGAAGAAGGTTGCATTCTTGACAGAGCAGGCTAGTACAGTTATTGAACAGAGGACTCCACCAAAATATATAAAGATCCAGGGTGTCCTACCATTACTTGTCACATTGGCACACATGAGTTCGGTCAAGCTTTATTAGATTTATTTGCTAGTGTTAATCTTATGCCATATTTTATTTATATGTAGTTAGGGCTTAGTGAGATTAAACCTACATCTATAGTTTTATAGTTAGCTGACCGATTTATCAGAGCACCGCGGGGAGTATTTGAGGATGTTTTAGTTCAAATCGATAAACTATATTACCCCATTGATTTCCTGATCTTAGATACTCAGTCTGTGGTTAACACTATGTCAAAAATTCCATTAATCTTAGGTAGACATTTTCTTGCTACAGCTAAGACCCTTATTAATTGCAGGAATGGTCTCATAAAGCTATCATTTGGGAATATGACACTGGAAATAAATATTTTTCATGTTGAAAAATAACCACAATGTGATGATGAGTACCAATATACATACATGCTAGACACAGTCTTACCAGAAACAACTTCTTCACAATATGAATCACACTCTCCCGAACTGAAATTGACCCCAAAGAACCGTAAAAGGAGGAAAAAGTGAGAGTTAGTGCTGATTTGAAGATGATCCATGAGAAGTTAAAAAGGAGATTGAACCAACTTTTACATATATGCAGCCTACAATCTCAACTACCAGACCCTGGGGGATCAATAGATAAACTCCAACAGCTAGACAAAACTTCTTTCTCATGCCTTCATCAGTTCACTACATGGAAGCTACCATGACAATATTAAGTGGTTACGTTTGGCTGAAGACGTTAAACTTAGTGCTAACAGTGAAACAACCCTTGCATCTGCATTTATTTTATTTTATTTTATTTACTTAGATTTATTTTATTGTGTGCTAATTGTCTGTTTATTATTTGCATGAGTATTTATGCAGGTGTTAGCGTAACCCACACAACCCACACAACGAAAGTCTCACTAGTAGGAGCCTGATCAACTCCATGTCTGGTAGTGTTGTTCCTTAATCCTGCTTCTTTATATTTATCTTACATTGGGGACAATGCAAGGTTTAAGTGTGGGGGTGTATGCATGGAGTGATAATACCTGTTATATATATATTAAAAAAAATATTTGTTTTTAGTCCTTAATAGTAAAACATAAGTCCAATGATGATATTGTTTGCTTTAGGGTGAAATCTTAGAAACGATAAGTTCTTTACTGTGCTTTTATCTGATGCATTGAGTAATTGATCTAGATTAGACACGTAAGCACTTAACTATAGATTTTTAGTAGTGAAAGCCTATGTAGTTGGCAAGGTGACTAGTTGAAGAAATTGCATATCGATGAATGACTGTTTGCTTAGATGTCTATCATGATTTGCTAGTGTTATGATGTATGGTATGGTTAAAAATAAAAAGAGAAAGTCTCGAAAGAAATAAATTAAACAACCTATAACCGATAAGCATGAAGCTACCCATGAGCGAGTGTTATGACCACCATGAGGAGAAATGCTACCTTAAATGATAAGTGTGTTGAGAAAAAAAAATAATAAGAAAAGAAAAGAAAATTCAAAAAAAAAAGAAAAAGAAAAGAAAAAGAGAAAAATTCAAAAACAAAAAGAGAAAAAATAGACAAGAAAAGAAAAGAAAAAAAATCATACCATGCCGAGCATAAAAAGGCAATTACAGAGCATAATTGAGATATCTAGGATGGTTTGACTTATCAAATCCCAATTTTTACACGAAATCATTGAGTTGGTTTACCTAGGAATGAAGCTGTGAATGAACCTTTACACACACACATTGTGAGTCTGGCTTAGATAATTTATTCAAAGACTTGGATTTGAGTTACGTTGAGTACTTTGAAAGTTCTCTGATTTCATTCCTATGCATTCTTTGAGGACAATAGTATGTATAACTATTGGGACTATTTTCATTTTGTTATTTTTGCATGTTTTAAATGACGTTTGTGGGTGTCGTCATTGTAAGCCCTCACGAGACTATAACTCGTCCACTAGGGCCACCTAGGGGTTTAAAGGCTTGTTGCATACGCTAAATGAAATCGTGATCCCTACGAAAGTGGCTTAGATAGTTTTTATTTATTTATTTAGTTCTTATTTAATTTTGCGCTTGAATTGCTAGGGACTAGCAATAAGCTAGTTGGGGGTTGTGATAAGTGCATGAAAGTGTACTTTGAATAGCACTAATTTGGCTTGATTATCATGTATTTAATCTTAATTATAGTTTATTTTGTGTCTTATTATTAGAGAGCAATGAAACATGAAGATTGGAGCAATTACACATGTTTCGGGACCTTGCGGACGCATCAGAAGCACACGGGAAGAGCTGAATCGCAGAATCGGAGAAACCAGGAAATCAGCCACGCGTCACGACGCGGAAAGGCCACGCGTCGCGACACGACAACGTATTCCAGGGTTTTTTGTTTAGTTCATTTTTACGCAAATAAAGCCTCCGGGATTTCTCTATATAAACCCAAGCTCATCCAAAACCCTAGGGGCAGAGAAAAGAGGAGAGAAAGAGAGAAGAAACACACAACAAAGAGCCACAAACACATATTTGAGATTGAAGAATGAAGAAACTTCGCGCCAGACAGGATGCTGCTGCAATCTCTTCATGTTATATCTCTCTTCTACATAGAGAACTAATCTCTTAGGCAAAACTAAGGATGAACTATTGTATTTAAGTTTTTATATTCATGTTGTTGATTCCTAACTACTCTTAAATGATTAATACAATTGATGTTTATTATTCTTTATTATTCTACGATTTATGAATCCAGAAACTGTGTTTATTTAACTTGCATATAGATTCAATCATGCTTTTTATATGTGTGATTGGGGAACCTAGTTGTGACTGGTAAAGTTGTTTTATGAGTTAGTCTTCTGCTGTAGTATTGCCTGAGGGTATATTTTCGACGTTATATATGTCGTAATGATAACTTTGTGTGTTGTTAACATAAAGAAGATAAATCATCAATTACCTTAGAATTTAATATGCGTAGAATTGAATATCTTTCGATTGTTGGTTTGGGATGTGAAACCTTCAATTGAGTAATAACAGAAATCAATAACTGAATATAGGAATTTGATACAATAGGGATTTCCGATGCTTTGCTACCTCTCTCTATTGATATCTTTTAATTATTTTTATTAATATTTACTTTAATTACCAATTCAATCTATATCTTTCATTAAGTTTATGCTAATATTTTGTTTCAGTAAAGCAGTTCTTTGTAACAATCTCTCTGAGGAATCAACACCCCAACTATACTGCGATAGCCGCAAGTACTTTTTGGACGTAATCACATCTCCTACCATCCCCTGGATTTCCATCAATAAGACAAACTTCTCCACATGGGACTTGAGATCTGTGTTACTTTTATACAGATCCATAAAAGGCATGGTGAACCTTCTAGGGAACTCCATTGCCATTATCTCCTCGGTGAAAAGGGAAACTTCCTCCATATCTCGGTCGTCTCCCGCTCCCCCTTGGCGTTTTCTTCTCACTTCATCATCTCTTTTCAAAACCAACATCTCATCTGGTTTTCGGAACTACCATGCTCTCGGTCGCCAGTATCCATTCTTCTTCCACTCAGGGCACGGTCTCTCCCGTAATAGGGAACTCTCTACTCTTCCCCCGGGTACCGTTTCAGGTCACTCTCCGCATAACACGGACTTTTATTGGAGGACTCTGAGGTCTTCATACCTTATTCTTCTCCCCACATTCCCCTCACCGGTTCAGCTCCGGCAATGACTACGAATCTCATTCTTTAAACACCCATCTTCTCATTTCCACCATCACCTTTTGACCTAGCAACCTTCGTTCCCCTTTCTATTTCTTCCTTTCTACGGCTGAGACCTACCTCTATTCTTTCATCATTTTTCTTTTCTAATTCCTCCAACTTCTCCATCATGGCTTTCATGACCATTTGGGTCGTTGCTCTCTCCTTCCGTACTTCTTCTTTTTTCCTTTCGCATGGTTTCTTCCATCCTCTCCATTCACTCCATTGTTGAACCCTCTGAAGACCTCTGGTTCCCATCTCATGCCATTTCCTCAACGTGTTTGCCGTTTTTTTTTTGTACAATTTCCCATAGACGGCGCCAACTGTTGACGGTTGATTTTCGTTCCAGGGGTAGTTCTGGAAGAACACTCCTCAAACAATCTCCCATCAACTGTGAATTTGTTTAGTTTGGGGACAAAATGCAAACTTAGCAAGGAAGCAGAAAACGCATAACAAACAAATGATTTAACATGGTTTGGCGGAATGGATCCAACCTACGTCCACGGACACAATGGAAAAATGAACTTTTATAACGTGGTCGGGTATGATCGACCTGTCTATCTATCGAGCTCGGCTCACCGACCTCTTACAAACTCACTTTTACACTTGAGTTTTTAGCTCTCTATTACAAGTTATGCGTAAATGAATTTTTTATCAACCATTTACAACGAATTCCCAAACACTTTATATACTAGGGCAATCTGCACTATTACATCAATCTCATGACGTCAGTCACATAATTTCTGTCATTAATGTCAAGACTCTTTCCCACATCTGCTCTGCGAACAGCCACCCTACGGCCTGACACACCTGCCTTCTGATACTTATATCTCATTAAATCATGCTACTTTTGGCCACTGCCACACGCTATCTGGTGTCAGAAGATTAACTAGCCGCCTACTCCTATCACTTTAGACCTTTTTGGAGAATATGAGTCCCTAGGCCAGACTCCAACCTCCTGACCAAGATCATGTGATTAATGTCAACTGCCGAGCAGTCAGGTCGGGTCGAATTCGAGAAATCAACTATTTGAGCTGTCCTGAACATATTTCCTCCTCGGGTCGGGTGAAGTTCATGAACCGACCTGACCCTCGGAACCTCTGATACATAAATCCATTTTGTACCCTCTTTACTCTGCTGGGATCCTGAAACCCAAAAATCACTATCAACAAATATATAAATTAATTTAGATAAAAGATTATAAAATTTCGAGTTAAAAAAAAAAAATCAATACTATATCTAAATCCCAAATTTTTTCTAAATCAAGCAATGCCCTTCAGTATCGAATTTTTTTCATTAATTGATGTCTTACTTTCAAATAAGTTTTTTTTTTAAAATTCCCCCATCAAATCTCAGAGAATGTAATATCACGACTGTCCTAGGCTCATCTCGTGCTTATGGACACAATTATAGAGAACAAACACATACTAATATCCTGATCAGAATATGATTACATGACAATTGTGGTGAATCAACCCACAATATATATTAGAGTTTATTTTCAACATTTTGGTAGAATAAGTAATAATACAACCACAGTACTGGTAAGCAATGTTGTAAAACACAACGTGTATATATATATTCACATATGTTTTTATACTTTCATCAACACGTATTCTTTTACAGATCTTCTGACTAAACATAGCTGATCACCTTCCATAATTCACTAGAGCTTTAGATTCTTCATAAGCCTGTTCACAAAAGCATGCAATATTAGCCGATAGAGAATCTTGAATCTCTATATTCTATAGCTGCTGCTGATGCTTAAAGTTTCATCTAGATCCAAGAACCTTTGTTATGAGAAAGAGCCTAGGGATTAATGAAGGGTTACAGAGGAATGTGATACAAGGATTTTTATCTTCTATAGTAGCCATGTGCACGTGAATTAATGTGATCTAAAACAGGATTAGTTTTCATGTCGTTTGTTTCATAGAAGTTGAATTTAGAATATGTGTATACATAATATATATATATATATATATATATATATATTTTAAATCATTGAAAACTCCACCCGTCAAACCACCCCTTCCGGGTTTAAGTTAAGATGGTAAAATTCCTGGATGTCCCAGACTCTTACAAGAAAAGCACTCCCTAGATTCAAACTCAGAATCTTAAGGTGAGATCTTGAACCCTACACCACCGAGTCACGCTTCTTGAGGACGTGTATACATAATACATTACATAGAAACTAATAAAAAAAATTATTGGAAAATTAAGCTCCGTGTTTGGTTGCTAAAAGAGGACAAAAAACAACATAGTTTTAATCGTGATTTTATTCCCGTTTAATCTATATATCAGTGTTCTAATTTGAAAATGAGAACCGATGACATGTAAAAGGTAACATGCACTACATACAAGATATGCAACTCTTTATGGTAAGCATTGTGTGAATTGTGGTGTTTCGTGGTTGCAAAATAAGGAAAGAAGAGAATCAAGTATCTCAGACTCAAAGTCTTAGCTCTTTATAAAGTCATTTTCTTGGTCTATATTATAATATCATCATCATTTGAGCCACTGGATTGGTGTTTTGGAGAATTTTTACCAGCTGGTGGGGATCAGATCTCATTACTGATTACTGAGTCCACCCAACAGCATATATAGATGCCTCAATACAACATGAATTGATGAATTCCCTTTCCACATCTTGTGAACCGCAAAAATCCACAGTGAGATATTCTACTCTTTTTTCTTTTTTTTTTATGTGGGTCTAAGGGATTTCCTTCATTTGTTCATTTAATCAATTTGTTGTAATATACCCTTTTTGAGTATATGATTATTCTTTTTAAAAGAGAATGATGGCAACATTCATTTTTTTTCCTCTTATTACTGAAAGTTTATAATGATTCTCTCATCAGCAGACGTTCCACAGAAATTCCGTGTACAAGCATGAGAAAATACTGCATTGCGAAAAAAAAATACAGATATTTAGTGGTGCGTTCGCACGAAATTTTTAATATTTCACACAAATTTACTTCAAATTAAACATAAATATATTCTCATATAATTGAGGGAGGAAACTCGGATTTAACAAAAATTTTGACCGACCCATTCAAATTAATCTTGGTTTAAGAATCAGTTTGATTTGATCCAAAAAATAGGAGAATCCGTGTGAAATTAGTGTGTATTTATATTTTATAAGAATTCTTTTTTTTTTTTTTTTTTTTTTGGAAACGATGGAAACCCCGCCACCAAACCACCCATTCTGGGCCGCGGCGCACACTACAAGAATTATGGCTTTTAGCGTCCAAATATTTAGCGTCGAAACATTATGCGACGCTAATAGTTAGTTTTAGCGTCGAATATTACTTTCGACGCTATATGTCATATTTTTAGCGACGAAATAAAACTTCGACGCATAATATTAATGTTTTGGCGTCGAAACTATATTTCGACCCTAAAAACAGAACTTTAGCGTCGAAAAATATTCGACGCTGAATAATTATATTATTGCAATAATTTTTGGTGCCAGATATTACACTTTTAGCGTCGAAACACGAGTCGACGCCAAAAATATAATTTTTGCGTCGAAAATATATCGTCGCTAAAGGTGTATGAAGTTTCCACCGGCAAATCCTTGACTCTTTCCGCGTCTAAATTAAAGTCGACGCTAAAAACGGCAACAATTAGAGTCGAATGTGAATAATCGACGCCAAAAATAGTACTTTTAGCGTCGAAAATAATTTCGACGCTAAAGAGTTATGAAGCTTCCACCGACATGTCCTTGATTCTTTCGCGTCTAAATTTAATTCGACGCTATCTTTTTAATATTTAGCGTCGAAAAAACGGTTTCGACGCTAAAAACGTATACAATTAGCGTCGATTTTGAATATTCGACGCCAAAAATAATACTTTTAGCGTCGAACAAATATTCGACGCTAAAGAGTTATGAAGCTTCCACCGACAGATCCTTGATTCTTTCGCGTCTAAATTAAATCCGACGCTAATTTTTTATATTTAGCGTCGAAAAAACGGTTTCGACGCTAAAAATGGAACATTTAGCGTCGAAAAAACCGTTTCGACGCTAAAAACGGCAACAATTAGCGTCGAATACTAAATTCGACGCTAAAGATAGATTAAAATACAGAAGGTCACCACCCCTTCTCCCCCTCTGTTTTTTCTCTCATTCTCTTCATAAAAATCCTCTGAAATCTGAGAATTTCTCCTCTACAGCCTCACATCTCTCCTAAAAATTTTCAATAAAATTGTAATCAATTTCCGAAAAGGTAAATCTTCTTTCATATTTCTTTATTATTTTCAATTTTTATGATTATATATGTTGTTTATATGCTGTTTATATGCTGTTTGTTAGTGATTTATGATTCATATATGTAGAGTAAGTATATTAATTAACAAAATAGAATTTTTCTGTAAACTATTTAATTAATTTATCAACCAAATATATATATATATATATATTTTTATATATATATATATATGCTTAAATTAAGTATTACTGAATTAGTAATGTTGATTACTGTAAAATGATATCTAATAATTATATTATTATATTTAGGTATTCTGCTGAAATGGATAGAAATTGGATGAGCTCTCTGGATAGATTGAGTGTTGAATATCGTAATGGAGTGTCTGAGTTTATGGAAGTCGCAAAGCAACACATTGATGCAGAAGGTCGTGTTCGTTGTCCATGTGCAAATTGTTTGAATAGGAAAAGGAAGCGGTTAGATGAAGTTCATAATCATTTATACATGCCAGGAATATCACCCACTTACCGTACGTGGATTTATCACGGTGAGCAGTATCATTCTCAGTCACGGTTTTTTGATGTCGGCGAAGGGAGCAGTAGTTACAATCAACCTGCAAACGATGATATCGCCGATATTTTGCATGACTTACAAGGTCCACAACTTGGTCATAGTGTTAGTGGCGACATGCCAGTGTTAAGTGGAAATGATCAAAATTTATTTAGTGAACTACTTGATGAGGCAAAAAAAATTCCATTCGAAGGTGCTGGAATGTCGATCTTGAATTTCGTTGTGAAATTATTACACATTAAAGTGATCAACAGAATGACCAACAAAAGTATCGATATGATGTTAGAGTTACTGGCCCAAATGTTACCGGTTGGAAGCGAATTGCCTAAGTCGTACTACGAGGCAAAAAAATGTTGCGTGATCTGGGAATGGGGTATGAATCCATTCATGCTTGTAAGTTTGATTGTGTATTATTTCGTGCCGAGTATGAATCACTTGAACATTGTCCGATATGTGGTGAAAGTCGGTACAAAGTCCGTGGTATGGGGAAGAAAGTGCCTCAAAAGATATTGCGATATTTCCCTTTAACGCCCAGGCTGCAGAGATTGTTCATGTCACGACACACAGCGACTGATATGATGTGGCATCATGAAAAGAGGATCGGTGCGGAGGGCATACTTAGACATCCTGCGGACGGAACCGAATGGAAGGAATTTGATGACATGTACCCCCGTTTCGCTGAGGACCCCCGTAATGTCAGGTTAGGTCTTGCCTCTGATGGTTTTAACCCATTTGGGAATATGTACAACTCTTATAGCATCTGGCCCGTTATTGTCATTCCATATAACTTACCTCCATGGAAATGTATGAAGGATCCGTTCATGTTTATGTCATTGCTTATCCCTGGTCCACGTTCACCTGGTAAAGATATAAATATTTACTTGAGACCATTGATCGAGGAGTTACAAACATTATGGAATGTGGGTGTGCATACCTATGATGCAGCTTCAGAGCAGTATTTTCAGATGCATGCCGCATTATTATGGACCATTAATGATTTTCCAGCCTATGGTTCATTATCTGGATGGAGCACTAAGGGATACATGGCATGTCCAGTTTGTGCGGATCATACACCTTCGCAACGATTACGGAATAAAATCGGATACACGGGGCACAGGAGATTTCTTGAGTCGAGTCATCCTTGGCGGAGGAGTAAATTATTTAACGGGCAACATGAACCTCAGAGTAAGCCCAGTCGATTGTCTGCATTTGACATACTTTGCCAACATCAACAGCTCAAAGACAGACACACCAGGTAAACATCCTAATAATAGAGATAAAAATCGAAAACGGTTACCTGAAGAGTTGAATTGGACAGGAAAAAGTATTTTCTTTGAGTTAGAATATTGGGGGACTCTGAGTTTGCGACATAATTTGGATGTAATGCATATAGAGAAAAATATTTGTGAGAGTTTAGTGGGTACACTATTCAATATTCCGGGTAAGACAAAAGACACTGTAAATGCTAGATTGGACCTACAAGATCTTAGAATTCGCAGTGAATTGCATTTACAAGACTCCTCTCGAGGTTTTATTAAGCCTCCTGCTAGTTATGTGCTCAATCAATCGGAGAGAAAATCATTCTGTGATTGGCTGAAAATGGTTAAATTCCCTGATAATTATGCATCCAATATTGGGCGTTGGGTCAGAGATGATACAATAACGGGATTAAAGAGTCACGATTGTCATGTGCTGCTCGAGATTCTCCTTCCTGTTGGCATTCGACCTTATCTCCCCCCGAATGTATGCGACGCCGTACTTGATCTATGTGGCTTCTTTAAACAATTGTGTCAGAGGACATTAAGCACATCTGTTATTGACGACCTTGAGCGAGGAATCGTGATAATCCTATGCAAGCTGGAGCGAATTTTGCCACCCGCTTTCTTTGATGTCATGGTACATCTGGCTGTGCATTTACCGGATGAAGCTAGAAAGGGAGGTCCTGTCCATTACAGATGGATGTATCCCATTGAGAGGTACTATATATATATATACAGTTTTTTATATAAGAAAATTTGTAACCGTTTTTATTTGCATATAATTTAGTGTTAATGCAAACTTGTTGTCATATCTGCAGAGCTTTGGGAGATTACAAACAATATGTTAAAAACAAGGCACGACCTGAAGGTTCAATAGCTGAAGCTGTTATAATAAATGAAGCAATAACATTTTGTTCGATGTACATGCAGAATATTGAAACTCATTTCAATCGTCGGCCACGAAACTATGATGGAGATGCAAGTAATAGCCAAGAGATCACAGTGTTCCGTCAAAATTACAGACCATTTGGGGCAGTAGGTGTCAAATTACTAACCCGTCAGGAAGTTCAACGTGCGCATTGGTTTATATTGAGTAATTGTGATGAAGTGCAACCGTATTTAACGTAAGTTTTTCTGGTGCATCATTACTGAATTTTTTCCATACATTAACCGTGATAATTTATTGTAGGCAACATCTAACAATGCTACAAATTGCTGGTGACCATAATGTTGATGAAACCCACAAAAAAGAATTTCCTAAATGGTTTGAGACAACTGTAAGTTATAATATTTTATATTTATTTTGATCCTAACATTAGACATTTCAGTTTGTTATATTAACACATATATTTCATTGTCAGATTATTAATCAAGTGGAAAATGGTCAATTGGACTCGCAATCCTCGTTGGTTTCTTTGGCTTATGGGCCTCAAATGCAGGCGTATGAGTACAGTGGATGTATTGTCAACGGAGTTAGATTTCATACCGAACAGCGAGATGTTAATCATGTGACTCAAAATTCTGGAATTGTAGTCCAAGGAGAACACGGCTCAGATGTAATTGACTTCTACGGCGTATTGCAATCGGTCATTGAGTCATATATCGACCCAGACGACATACTGTGTTATTCCAATGTAAGTGGTTTGACACTAATGCCAGAAAGAGGAGAATTCAAGTTAGTAATCATCTCACGTCAATTAATGTTCAACGTTGTTGGTACAAGAATGATCCATACATTTTTTGTACGCAAGCACGTTCAGTGATATATATACCTGATCCTAAGTTAGGAACTGGATGGATGGTGGTAGAAAAGTTACAACATAGGGCCATTTGGGACACGCAGGAGAAAGATAGAGTTGACATATCAGATGAAACACAAGAAGTCTCCGGCAATTTTGAAGTTCCTGAACAGATATTTGTTGGACCAACTGTCAACGTTCCTGAAAATATAACATTAACTCGATCTAGTACAGACGTTGAGCTAATTCCTCATTCTGAAGTGAGCGTTGAAGTAGCAAGTGAAGAACAATTTGACACTGAAGATGGAGTGTACGAAATAACATGGAGTCGCCACCCGGTGTGAACCGGGACAAAGATTTAAGGCCGCACTCACCCCTCGCAAGGGAAGACCTCAAACCGTTGGGTTCGGAATGGTCCCTTACTTATGTCACTTGTAATGAAAGGATTTATGTAATAATTCAACCAGGCATAAATAACATTTACTTCCAAAAATATCATGCTTCTAGATTCATATGCATGTATCAACAAGTTCATCACAACATGCAACACCACATGACAATCTCATGAACATATTTCAATCCTATGATATGGAAAACTAAGAACAACATAATCATGCTTGAGTACTATCTCATGAACCTATTAACCAAATAACATGCTAACAGCCTAATCATGCTTGAATACAATCCCAAAAACACATAGAATGGATAAATGCAGGGATACAAATAATACGGTTGGCTATATAACACAAGAAAGATCAACCAAGAGGCAATTATGCATGAATATGATAAGACAGACTCAGTTCAGTGTGTGCGCGTTCGTGTAGCGTTCGTAAACGCGTTCGAACGGTAAACAGAAGGTTCGCGTTCGTGTGGCGTTTGATAACGCGTTCGAACGAAAATGAGACAGAATGCTCGCGTTCGTATGGCGTTTGATAACGCGTTCGAACGTAAATGAAACAGAATGCTCGCGTTCGTATAGCGTTTGATAACGCGTTCGAACGGAAATGAGACCTGATGCATGATAAGGCAAAAATGCATGCGCGTTCGAGTTGCGTTTGTAAACGCGTTCGAACGGGAACAGACCTGATGCATGAAATGAGACGCAATACAAAAACAACAAAATAAAGGGGCGCGGCGAAGTACTGCCGTAAAGGTGGCCTTTTGGGGCTCTTGATCTCTCAAAGAGATGACCTTTAGACCAACATACTAAGCCCATGCGCGTCACATCACATCATGCATATAAACATAAAGACAATCATATTATTCTAAGTATGTCCGATTGAACGTGTCTTGCATCCAACCGAACACACATCAACCGGCGCGGCAAAGCATCGTGGTAAAGGGCTTTAACCCCTCCCCATAGGGGATCTTTCATTCCACTTACTAAGCCCATGCACTCGATTGAGTCATGCATAAATGAGCAACATGCATAATTTAAATGACGAAAAATAAATAAATAAAAGCAACACAAAACAAGAGAAGGTGCCGTTTACTCAAGTGGTACGTGGAGTTGTATCCCAAGTACAGACCGCACTACCGTCCTTTCGGATTCGGCTACGGAATTTACGTATGGGTTTCCATCCTATATACCACAAGAGACGACACTCTTCCATTTCATTCAAGCCACAACATGCATCCATAAACGACTCTCATGCGAATAGATTTAATAATAATAAAAAAAAAACGAATATAAACTAATGAAAAGGTACCCTCAGGTCTAACCTTTTAAATCACCTCTCGGATGTACGGTACACGATCGTCGGAAGGGTGGATGCTCCGCAACTCTCCCCCGGTTCACTGGTTCACTGTTCTCGTTCGTTGTCTTGCTGTTTTGAGTCCGTTTTGCTGCTGTTTCCTTGTGGTTTCGCTGCCGTTTCCTCTTTATCTTTTGCTTATTGTTTTTGGGTGTCTTCTTCCTGTAATTTTTATGTGTGTTGTGTATGAGTTAGGGACTAGCTACTAGGGACTAGGGTTGATAAGGTTGGTGAAGGGTTCTTTTTATAGGCAAAGGGTTGGGCTTGACAAGGAAAGGGATTTGGCTAATTAAAGAGGGATTTGATTTGGTGTTGGTTTAGGAATGCAAGGGATTTGATTTGGTTTGGTTTAGGAATGCAAGGGATTTGATTTGGTTTGGTTTAGGAATACAATATTTTAAGTTTGGGAATAATCTTATTAGATTGGGAATATAATTGGTTGATTGATTTTAATTAGGCATGATTATATTTTGATTTAGTATGTGATTTGTTTAATTTAGGCATGATTTTAGTTTAAGTTGGTAATTGTTTATTTTATGTTTGGTATATGTTTTATTTAATTATTTAATTAATTTAATTATTATCTTATTTAGTTAATGTTTTAATTAATATTTATTTATTTAAATTGGGATGTGTTTTATGGGCTTTGGGGGGCTAATTGGGCTGGATGTGAGGCTAGCAGCAAAACCAGAATTACCGACACCGTTCGAACGCTTCCTCGAACGCGGCACGAACGCCCGCAATCCGTTTGACGTTCAAACGTAAACACGAATGCAGCACTAACGAAAACAGTGAACCTTGTTTATTCTGAATTTCCCCTTCCGATGTCCGTTTCCCGTGACCTCCGTGACTTAAAAGGTAGTGTCTCCAAAATGAGACTCATCATAGGGACTTATGTGTAAAAATGCAGTGCCTACAGCCTCCTGTTCAGACCATAGAATTTTCTATTCTCGGCCTCTTCTTCCTCAATATCCATGACAGTTTCCCTCAACTGCCGAAAGTCTGTAATCATGGAGGTCATTCTCCTCAACTTGTTGTAAATGGAGGGCTTAGTACCCTTGATAATCATTTTGATCTGGTCCTTCTCCGAGGGCCTAGTCTGCATTTTCAACAACTGACCTCTCCATCGGTCCACATACTCCTTAAAACTCTCCTCCGATTTTTGCTTAACATTCTCCAGATCGCGGAGTGACAAATCGATCTCTGGGTCAGTGACATACTGCTTCAGGAAGGCGTCAGCCAACTCCCTCCTATCTTCCTTCACTTTTTCTCTAAACTGTGGTACCACACCACGGGAGCTCCCTCGAGCGACATTCAAACATCTTCTGCACTTGGCGCTGAGACAGGCCAACTGAACTTATAACTGATACAAACTGTCGGAGATGCACCCTTGGATCCCCATTCCCGCTAAACTTAGCCATATCAGGCATCTTGAACTGTGCCGTCAACTGTTCCTCGAAAGTCAGTGTGTCATAATCCAGCAAATCTTCATTCTTACCCCTCATCTTGCGGGTAACTGACTCAACCTGATCCCGAAGTTTCTATAACTCTGCCTGAGACCCAGATACTCTGCCTGCTACATACTCTGCCATATCATCATCAAAAGTGGGGATATCATCCCCCAACCCATTCGGAGTCTCCTCACGCCTCACATTCTCGGAATTTCCCCCAGCACGGGGCATAGCCATACCAGCCACAGCAGTAGTCAAGGCTTGCAACTGTTCAGTAATCTTGGCGAGACCGTTCTCTAACTGATCCATACGGGATACCTCATTACAGGATTCACTCATGACTGTTACTGTTCTTTTAATGAGCCTTGTTCCTTCTCTAACCCAAACGGTATCTATGATGTCTTTTTGAGACATAGAATGTGTTAACATGACATATGTATGTATGAGGTGCATGAGATGCATGTAACATATATAACATACTAAATCAACTAAAATTTTCAAACAAATCGGCCCGTTATCATTTTAGAAGCTTTTGGGCTAACTGTCATAGGAGTGAACTCATCCCAGTTTAAATGGCCCAACAAGTTCACATCTCATGGCAATGAGCCCAACTAAATCGAAATGGTAATGTTCCGAAGACAAGCACAAAGTGGCCCATCAATCACTTAGAAGCCTTTGTCCCAATCGTCATAAAATACGTTCTTGTCCCAGTTTAAATGGCCCAACAAGCCCAAATCCCATGACAAATGGTCCAAATGGATCCAAACGACGATGTTCCCAAACACAAGCATAAAAGAAAGATAATGCAAACATAAAACAATGATTTCTACAGAATGGCCCATCAACATTTCAGAAGCCTTGGGCCTAATGGTCATAAGGTACGAACTCGCCCCAGTTTAAATGGCCCAGCAAGTTTACATTTCTGACAATAGTCCAACTGCATCCAAATGAGGATGGTCCACAAGCACATATTAAAGGAAATAATTGTTACTTTAACTATACAAACCCGGTCTATGGGTGGGTTCGCAAGAGTGTAGAAAAAGGCTCTCACCGGCGAAGGATGGCCCACAACTAGGTCTCCCCAATCAATGGTTCGAACGACCAAGTGAGCGCACCCTTTTTTATACACTAAGGTACGTGCCAATGAGCTATGGTATGTGAGTGACTGTCAAATGGATTTCCCGTTGTAGATTCCCCAGAGGGAGGGTGGAGCGAGGCTCTCTTAAGTACCCTAGCCTCTTAGGCTCTTATCGCTTGGTGACAGGAATAAACAACGAGTCCTCCAAATTAGTCCATCACAATAGGCTACGGGTAGATGGCTATATAGGTGCCTTCACAGCTTTTCCTTCTAGGAAGGTAGTGAATGAAGAAGACACCAAACCATTACCTAGCCTCAAAATGCCCTTGATTAAACCCTCATTTTATCCACTATAGACACGGTCAATTAGAACATAAATCCAAACATTACAAGACAATATTTCGGGGCCGATTCTCTATCCCCAGAAGAGTCGCCAGACTGTGGGACACAGAAACTGGGCGACGCATGTTGTCCCGGGCTCGCGGCCCGATTGGGAGTACGGAGTAGCCACGGGGGACTAAACCGGAGAATAATGGAGTCGCCACCCGGTGTGAACCGGGAAAATGAGATTTAAGGCCGCACTCATCCCTCGCAAGGGAAGACCTCAAACCGTTGGGTTCGGAATGGTCCCTTACTTATGTCACTTGTAATGAAAGGATTTGTGTAATAATTTAATCAAGCTTAAGTAACACTTATTTCCAAGAGTATCATGCTTCTGAGTTCACATGCATACATCAACAAGTTCATCTAAATTTACATGTAACACATATCTGAATTTGCATACAGCCTATTTGCATGTAATCTATGTCTCATTTTGCATACATAAAGATTAACATACGGCAAGCATACAAGTTAATAAACACATTATACTCATACATGTGGGGAATACAGAGGAACGATACCTACACAATCTTTCATAATGCATAGAAACAATCAGGTTCATCATACGAAGGAATAGCTACTAGGGACAATTATGTACGGAATCTGATGAAAATAACTCAGTTCAATGGGTGCGCGTTCGCGTAGCGTTCGAGAACGCGTTCGAACGGTAAACAGAAGGTTCGCGTTCGTATAGCGTTCGAGAACGCGTTCGAACGGAGCCAGACCTGATGCATGAAACACTAAGAAGATGCGTGCGCGTTCGCGTAGCGTTTGATAACGTGTTCGAATGGTAAACAGAAGGTTCGCGTTCGCATAGCGTTCAAGAACGCGTTCGAACGGAACCAGACCTGATGCATGATAAAACTGAGAAAATGCGTGCGCATTTGCGAAGCGTTCGAGAACGCGTTTGAATGGTAAACAGAAGGTTCACATTCGTATAGCGTTCGAGAACGCATTCGAACGGAACCAGACCTGATGCATGATGAAACTGAGAAAATGCGTGCGGGTTCGCGTAGCGTTCGAGAACGCGTTCGAACGGTAAATAGAAGGTTCACGTTCGTATAGCGTTTGAGAACGCGTTCGAACGGAACTAGACCTGATACATGATGAAACTGAGAAAATACGTGCACGTTCGCGTAGCGTTCGAGAACGCGTTCGAATGGTAAACAAAAGGTTCACGTTCGTGTGGCGTTCGTGAACGCGTTTGATCGGAACCAGACCTGATGCATGCAACACATTCATAGACAAACAAATCCACAATGTGGGACCTCACGTATCCGATTGAACTCATCTCACATCCAATCGAATATACACCAACCGGCGCGGCAAAGCATCGTGGTAAAGGATTTTAACCCCTCCAAATAGGGGACCTTTAATCCGACTTACTAAGCTCATGCGCTCGATCGCGTCATGCATACAAAGAATAAAGACAATAATATCAAACTTAGTATGCCCGATTGGACATATTTTACATCCAACCGAACACACATCAACCGGCGCGGCAAAGCATCGTGATAAAGGATTTTAACCCCTCCAAATAGGGGACCTTTAATCCGACTTACTAAGCCCATGCGCTCGATCGCGTCATGCATACAAAAAGTAACATGCAGAATTCAAATGACGAAAAATAAATAAATCAAAGCAATATAAAACAAAAGAATGTGCCATTTACTCAAGCGGTACGTGGAGTTATATCCCGAGTACAGATCATACTACCGTCCATTCGGAATCGGCTATGAAATTTATGTCCGGATTTCCATCCGATATACCGTGAGAGTTGACACATCTTTCATTTTATTCCATGGCCACAACATACAATATTTGGTAATACATGCATATTTATCTACTCTAGGGCCAAAACATGCATTTCAACATAACAATCATGCGAACAATATTCAATAAATAATAAAAATAAAACAGAAAACGAATGTGGAAAATACCCTTAGGTCTAACCTTTTTTGCCGACTTTCGGACTTGCGTTTCACGGAGATCGGAAGGGTAAAGCTCCTCAACTTCTCCGGTTTACTGGTTTAGCGTCTTAGCTCACTGTTTTGCTGTTCTGCTTGCTGTTTGGTCTCCGTTTTGCTGTTGTTTCCTCTGATTTTCTGCTCACTATTCAGGTCACTGTTTTGACGTTTCAATGGACTGTTTTGGGTGTTTTCTAAAGGTTTTAAGTGCAGGTTTTGTGATTATTTTAGGGATTATAAGTGCAGTTTCTTATGTTACTGTTTTAAGGATTTTGGGGACTGTTTTAGGAGGATTTTGCTGATGTTTTGGGGGTGATTTGGGCTGCTGTTTTCGGTGGAAAGGGGCTACTATTTTTGGTGGAAAGGGGCTAATGTATGGGGTATTTTATGGCTGCTGTTTGGGGTATATTTGGGCTGCTGTTTGGGGTATATTTTCGGTGATGTGTGGGGGTTTAGGGGCTATGATATTTTCAGCTATGGAGTGGAGGAGATGAAGAGAATTGTTTGTGTTGCTTCTTGTTGCTATTGCCGTGAAATGTCTAGGGCTTTTTTTGTTGTGATTTGCGTGTGAGTTATGTTTATGAGCCAGGGGGTGCATGTCTTGGTTAGGGGTTGTTTATATAGAGAATGGCTAGGGTTTCTCCTTGTCTCACAAGGAAGGGATTTGATTTAGTATTGAGCAAGGAAAGTCAAAGATTTGATGGAGACAAGATTGATCTAGATTAGGAAGTCAATATCTTTAAATTGGTTATGAGTGATTTAATTAGGCATGATATTTCTTTAATTTAGTATATGATTTTGTCTAGTTAGGAAGTTAATATATTTTATTTATCTAAATTAGGTATGATTATATTTTATGTTTTATTTAATTGGTAAATGGTTTAATTATTTTATTTAATTCAATGTTTAATTTAATTAATATTTGATTTAATTTGGGTGTAATTTAAGGGCCTTGGACGTGTGGGCCTCGCAGCAAAACCAGAAATATCGACACCGTTCGAACGCCTCTTAGAACGCTGCACGAACGCCCGCAATCTGTTTGACGTTCGAACGTGGTAACGAACGCAGCACGAACGAAAATAGTGAACTTGTGAAATGAGCTTGATGACATACTTATTCTGAATTTCCCCTTCCGACGTCCGTTTCCCGCAATATCCTTAACTTAAAAGGGTAGTGCCTCCAACTGAGACTCATCATCGGGTTTCACATGCAAAAATGCAATGCCTACAGTCGCCCCCACTTTGATGGGACTTGTGCAGTGTGTGACTTTGAACAATCCTATCAAAGTTATGCAATGCATTTTCACTTACCTGGCTCATCTGCTGCCTCGAGCTGAGTTGGTGCTGCAGTGGACCTCGATCCTTGGACGCATCCCAATAACTACAACTGACAACGGGGGCACCTCGACCCTGGGCACCTCGACCCAATATCGCTGATAAAGTGGGCCTCGCCCTCGAACTGATGATGTAGTGGGCACCTCGACCCGGAACTACAACCGACAACGGGGACACCTCGACCAGGATAACGAACGTGATAACGAACGCAGCACGAACGAAAACAGTGAACTTGTGAAATGAGCTTGATGACATACTTATTCCGAATTTCCTCTTCCGACGTCCGTTTCCCGCAATATCCTTAACTTAAAAAGGTAGTACCTCCAACTGAGACTCATCATCGGGTTTCACATGCAAAAATGCAATGCCTACAGCCGTCTTTGGGGAATCGAACAAAAAACAACTCGAGTGTTAGGACGATGGTAGAAGGTGGAAGTTGTGGGTTGCGTGAGAATTCAACAGCGGAATGGGAGAAAAAAGAAATGAATAAAGCGAAGCGGAATGATGGATTTCGGAGGTGGAAGCTCTGTTTTGTTGAGTTGTGGAATGAAATGTAAAAGTAATTGCCAACGGACACCCATCCGGGGTGAGTTGTCGAATAAAATGTAATGATGGGGATGGGTTACATCTGTTGGCAACGGCTGACCAGGCTCCTCAGTATGAAGGAACTGCACTTCCCAAGCTATCAATCGCCAGCTTCGCAAGTTACTTATGCTGGAGGATTGGTCAGGGAGCTAGTCAGCCAAGGGCGACGGGAACTCCCATCGGGCGGGGTTCTAATTAGTGCGGCGATTTTCCCTAAACTGAAAGAAAATAGGTAAAAAAGTCTTCCGGGAAAACCGTGCATAGCAGAGACTGAAGACCTCGCCCAGGTACCCAGGGCTGCGTGGAACGCGCCAGGCGCCGGGAAAATGCATTCTCCAAGGAGTACCAACGGAGCACCCGGTTCGGCAGACCCTGTGATCCAGCTCAAAATCCTCATAATCGAGTTCAGATCGAAGGATTCCAATGAAGCGTCTGATGCATGATTCAGCTTGAGTGTGAAGTTCACAAGTACGGCATACGCATCGGGAGTTTTCAGAGCTCGGATCAGAAGACGCGGTTAGACCGCAAAACATGAAGCAGAAGAAAGCAATTGTAAAAGCCTCTCTTAGAATATCCCACAAAGAGTTTTAAGAAGGGCAGTAGGTCCTTTGAATATGAATAAAACTCTCCTTTTTTTTAAGAAATTTTCCTATCTTGCTTGTTTGTTAATTAAACGTGAAAGTTATTTTCATTATTTTTTGGACATACTCGATGCGAAGAAACGATTTGAGACCCAGGAAGGCACCAAACATGTGGCACGCCAAACACTGGTGTCATTATCAAACCCCCGGGTGGAAGTAAACCGACCCGAGTCCCTTCATTTTAGGTGGATCTAAATTACTTCAAGGGATGAAGTACATGATGGAGCGCGTGAACCCTTCGTGGCAGTATCAAACTCCCAAAGCTGGAACGTAACTACCCCATGACTTACAGTTTAGCCATATCACCTCGGGAGAGGGAGTGCCCCCGTGAAGCAATCGGCCTAACCGAGTTAGCAGTATCACCTTGGGATGGCGACCGCGGGGAGAGAGTACTCCTGTGAAGAAATAGGCCTAACCGAGTCAGCAATGTCACCTCGGGATGGTGACCGCGGGGAGGGAGTGCCCCCGTGAAGTAATCGTCCTAACCGAGTTAGCAGTATCACTTTGGGATAGCGACCGCGGGGAGGGAATGCCCTCGTGAAGGAATCGGCCTAACCAAGTTAGCAATATCACTTCGGGATGGCGACCGCGGGAAGGGAATGCCCACGTGAAGCAATCGGCCTAACCGAGTCAGCAATGTTACTTCGGGATGGTGACCGCAGGGAGGGAGTGCCCCCGTGAAGCAATCGGCCTAACCAAGTTAGCAATATCACTTCGGGATGGTAATCGCGGGGAGGGAATGCCCCCGTGAAGTAATTGGCCTAACAGAGTCAGCAATGTTACTTCGGGATGGCGACCGCGGGGAGGGAGTGCCCCCGTGAAGCAATCGGCCTAACCAAATTAGCAATATCACTTCGAGATGGTAACCGCGGGGAGGGAATGCCCCCGTGAAGTAATTGGCCTAACCGAGTCAGCAATGTTACTTCGGAATGGCGATCGCGAGGAGAGAGTGCCCCCGTGAAGCAATCGGCCTAACCGAGTTAGCAATATCACCTCGAGATGACGACCACGGGGAAGGAGTGCCCCCGTGAAGCAATCGGCCCAACCAAATCCGTAGTATCAGAGTTGTGTTTTGGAGGCACCAGGGGACGCTTGTGCTATGTTTCTACCACCATCGGCTCGGGGCTGGATTTCGTTCCTCCGAGGCCGCATGTCTATTCAACTCGGGGTTGGGGTGAATCCCACCGAGTCTGCCTTGATGGTCTGGGGATGTAACGTCCCCCAGAACCAAGTATCTCTTTCAGCTCGGGGTTGGGGTGAATCCCACCGAGTCTGCCTTGATGGTCTGGGAATGTAACATTCCCCCAGAACCAAGTATCTCCTTCAGCTCGGGGTTGGGGTGAATCATACCGAGTCTGCCTTGATGGTCTGGGGATGTAACATTCCCCCAGAACCAAGTATCTCCTTCAGCTCGGGGTTGGGGTGAATCCCACCGAGTCTGCCTTATTGGTCTGGGGATGTAATATTCTCCCGGAACCAAGTATCTATTTCAGCTCAGGGTTGGGGTGAATCCCACCGAGTCTGCCTTGATGGTCTGGGGATGTAACATTCCCCCAGAACCAAGTATCTCTTTCAGCTCGGGGTTAGGGTGAATCCCACCGAGCCTGCCTTGTTGGTCTGGGGATGTAACATTCCCTCGGAGCCAAGCATCTTTATCATCTCGGGATCGGGTTAAGTCTCACCTAATGAATTGTCATCAACTCATAAACAAAGCAACATTCACTCCATGACCAGATTCAAGATTGATCGGTTGCAGAACTTCTCCTCACATCCAGATGCGGAAAAGCCAGTCGGCAAGTTGGAAAAGAAAATCATACGGAGTATACCAAACAAAGCGGTCAGAGATAAGCAAGGGAAAGAAGGTTGCATATGTTCTCATAGGAGCACGGGTATATTAAAAATTACGAAGCCAACGCCTCGGGGTCACCATCAGGAGCCAGGACCTCAAATTCAGGCTCGGCAAAAGGAATTTCAGCTTTAGTTACAGATACCTAGGAAGCAAGGACATGAGCCCCTGACCATAATTCGTCAAAAAACTAAAAAGCATGAGCACGGCAGACGTGGGCTCGGGATGTCGACCTTGCTCAGAAAGAGGGGCAAAAAGAGGTAAACAGCTTTGAATATAGGATCCTCTACAGAACTTAATCAACAGGAGGATTACTCGGTAACCAAATACCTGAAGGTGACGAGGGAAGACCTAGTTGAATATACATGGGCATTTTTCCCATGGTTCCAGAACCAATCACTAACAGGACGAATAGCACACCATCTTTTTCATAGTTCCCGGCATCAACTCACAAACTCGTTGATACCGAGAACTAGGGGATAGATTTTGATGGTGAAAATCAACAAGTACACCAAACAGTGCGGCCATGGGCAGAAGTGGAAATTCCTTTTTTCAATGGACGGATGTTCAGAAAGTGTTAACCATTCCTCGGCTCAACGGGGAACCCAGACACAATATTCCAGATTTGGCCGACCATGGTATGTGATTTGGTGCGGATCCCATAAAGTCGGCCGCATCATAGTTTAAACCGACTACACTAGGTCGTCAGCTCGGTTCGGGTCTATTCTGCTCTCCCTTTGAACGGGTCGAAGAGCTCGGATGTTTCAGGGCATGGCGAGAATAAATTGATATAGCACAACTAGCTATTAGGCCGACCACTTGGCAACCGACAGAAGCCTTGAGATTATAATTTTCCTTTACACGTGTCATCTCCCGGAAACACCGGCCAGGCTGTCACCATTATTGATTACGCGTGGCAGAGAAGAAAACATAGTTGATGGGACAGACTGTCAGGAGACAGGCTTACTTTTGGCAAGAGCAGGCCTAGGGCAGAGAACTCATTAAATGAGTCAAGTATCACGTGAAAGATTCTGCAAAATGGGAACAACAACCTCTTCTTTTTACCGCCTCATTCTTGGTATATAAATGGGGTAGTCTCATGTTTTAGGCAGTTCTTTTTTTAGTTTTAGAAAGCTCTTATTGGAAATTAAAAACACGAGAGAGAGAGAGAGAGAGATAGCCTTTTATATAGCCATTTGTAATTTCCTTCACAAAACAGCTCGGTTTTCACACTGACCGACCACAAAACTAGTCGGCCGAGTACGTTACAGCAATACAAACACCCTCTCATTTTGTGCCCGTGGATGTAGGTTGGATTCAATCCGCCAAACAACGTTGACTCTCTGTGTCAATCTGCGTGCTTTTCCCATTTTATCAAAGTTTTCTTTTGATTTCCCATATCCAAATAAATTCACTATTGAAGGAGGATTTGTCCCGGGAGCGGTGTTCCCTTACCGCCCCTGAGACCAAAATCAGCCGTCAAAAGAATTGCAAAGTCATAATCTAGGTTAGCCTAACCAATAAATTAATTAAATTAAAGAGTAAAAGAAAATATAAAATCAGTCGTAAACAATAAATCCAGGTGACTGGCTTGAATTTCTTCGCTTTTGCTCGGCCACTTTTTGCTTCCCACAATGCGGCTAAACTCTAAACTAAAAGGTATCAAAAACTGACTTATTTAATTGCTTCCTTCATGTGTGATTGTGACCCATCAATCAATGATGAGGGATTTTGATTAAATTAAATCCTTAGAAGCTCAATAACAAGGAATTCAAACAAAGCCAAGCCTTCGACTTGAATTTTCAATATATGCATGGGCTATTCACATTTCAATTTTTGACTCTTCAAAGTTCAAATATTACAAACTTCTTCAGCTTTCTTTATTATTTTTTCTCATGCATCTCAAGTCCAATCCCACTTTAAATTCTCTTTGTTTTGAATCATGGGGGCACCAGGATTGGCTGTCCATATTCTTTTGTATTCATCTCATAATTACTTATATTTTTTAAAAAAAAATTATTAAAATATTTAGTTCATTAATATTACATAAAAAGATAAATTATACCTACTTCTAAAATAAAATCCGGTCTCCTCCAAAGTTTAAATATTCCCAAAACATCCCTACATAAATAAAAATACAATAAATGATCGGTACCTTCAATTTTCATTTTAAAGTCTACTCATTTTTTCTTATTTTTTCGTTTGTATTAAACTCCTTTTATTTTTATTTAATATTAGTATAAAGCCCGCACTTTGTACGGCTTGAGCATATCATTGATTATAATTTCATATCATAACAAAAATCTTAATAAGATTTTAGGTATTGATCTTGTAAATGATTCAGATATAGTTGGCTTTATAGTCTAAATAAGACAATTGGTTTACTTACACTTAATATCTATGTCTCATTTATTTGGCCGATTTTATCACAATTATTTCATGAAAGAGAATGTTTTAAGAAGCATGATTTTATGATTTTTGGAGGCATGTGGGAAAAATTCACCTCATGCTGTAACTTATGGAATTGACGGATAACATATGCACATATAGAGCAGGACTAGGAGGACGACGATACATAACTCCCTCAGATCCTAGATTCAGGGTTAAGGGGACGGCGATACGTAACGCCCTTATACCCTACTTTCAGGGTCAGGTAGTAGCATGGATCAGCACTCCTGGCTCTAGTTCAGTGGGTTAGGGGACGGCGATACGTAACGCCCCAAGATCACTAGTTTAGGTGTATGGGGGAACGACGATACGTAACACCCCCATGCGTCAGGTTTTCAGCAGATTTTCAGATACATGTTTCTCAGAAACAGATTTTCAGAAAAGATAAGTTTTATTAAAGAGTTTTCAATAGAAACTATTTTATGAGAATTTTAGAGTTTTACAGATATAAAAAATTTCCAAAAAGGTTCAGAAAAAGAGAATTGAAAGAGCTTTCAGAAAGAATCGATTTTCCAGAAATATTTTAGATTATAAAAAATGAATGTATTATAAATATTTCAGTTTCCGTTTAAAACCATACACTCACTAGGTCACGCAAACGATCTAACCCCGCACTTCTAGTTTCTTTCTTTTGTAGGATATCCGGAGGACGAGCTCAAGAGGTTTGATACTGATGGCAGTCACTAGGGTGTAGAGTCCACCAGGTCAAGTCAGGAACATGGTCAGTCAAAGTAAAGTTTTGTATCAGATAGTAATACAGTCAGTTTGTATGATTTATGTGTTAAAGTGTCCATGACATGGTTGTAAAACAATTGTATTTTGAGTATATAGATATGAATGTTAAGTGAATCTTGTGTTATTGAATTGGGCTACGGTCCCAAGTATGAGATCATGTATAAGATGAGATCAGTAGAATTAATCATAGTTAAAAAGTCAGAGGCTAAGGGGATATGGTGGCCTATTCCCTGCCGGTAATATCTCCTTTTATGTGGATGTTACACTTTAATATGAAGCCGCCACGTGGCGTGATGAGGATGCTTAAAAATTAATAATAATAATAATAATAATAAAAATAAAAATAAATTACTGTAGAGATTAAGTGGCATGTATTAAATTAATAGGTTTCTTACTGTAAAAAAATATTATGTTTTTATTTTATAATATATTCCTAATTTTAATTTTTAATAATAAAACTAAATTTATAGATAATTTAATTTTATAATTTAATGTATTCATATTGTAATAGATTTCTTATTTAATAGATTTATTAATTTAATTATAATTTAATAGAATTTAATAGTAAATCGCCACGTGACGCGATATTGATAATTAAAAATGTTTAACTTATATATACACACACTTTTCATGATGAGGTCTGAGTAGCATTAGGGGTGTAAAAACGAATTGATAAAATAAATTAGATATATTCTACTAATTAATAATAGTTAAAACCGTAGATAATCAAACCAACAAAAAAAAAAAAAAAAAAAAAGGGCAGTCTTAATACGATTTTGGGGGTCAATAGTCCTTCTCCATGCTAATTCGCCCACGAAGATTAAAGTATTCACTGTATTCAGATTCTAAGCCCAGGCCCCTCAAGAAAAAAGAGGAAAAAAAAGTAGGGAAATGAAAACAGTTGTGTTGATTCTACATTTCCATAAAATATATATATATATAAATGAATAAATACTTATATACATGAGAGCCACAAATCACAATAGTATGTAATAATGAAGGTGGCCAAACAAAATTATTTTTAACATTAAACATGTAATTTAAATAATTAAATATATTAATTATATTAATAAATATGAAATTTTTTAAAATATAAAATTAATTAGGATAGAATTTACATATTTAATAGACTTGTCTTTGACATTCATGACTGATGACTCTGTGTGAACTGAATAGGTTCCTTCTCTTTTTATTCTTTTGATCTGAAAGAAAGAGACAGGCGCAGTTCCTCAGCATTGTCTTAGTCGTCCATCGCAAAGTTGTCGGTTTCTTATTGACCAACGACTTTGCGTTTCTTATTAGTCGTCCATCAAATGTTCTGCCCCAGTTTTGTGGCCATTGTTCTGCGTTTTAGCCTTTAATTATTTCCAAGGACTGGTATTGACTTAAGAAAGACAGCAACTCAGTGAGTTGTAGTACTGAACACAAGTTACACAACACAACAAATTATTTACTTTTTTCTTTTTGATCATGATTCTGAACGTTATGACAGTGTGGAACTGCTGGGCTGATTAGTTTACCATCCCATTTCTGTTATTTATTTGAGGGCAAAGGAAGATTTTTGTCTACTTAAAATAACATTCCCTCGGACAATGGCCAAAGAACATGCAAACAAATTCAGTGTCTCCATGTCTCTGTCTCTGTCTCTGAACTATCCTGAATAGGAAGACTTGTTCCACTTGAGAAACATATACTTTATATACAAATGATTTTTTCTTTAGTAATTCTGTTTATCATTTTCATTTTCTTATTCACTTGAGGTATGTTTAGTGCCCTTGTGGTATGGTACTTGTAGTTTCTTGCTTGTATATCTTCTGAAGTTTTTCAGAAGAAAATTTTAATTTTGCTTTTGTGTCAGATAAACTCTTACTGTTTGGGTAACTGATAACGTTGTCTTGTTTCAACATAGGTTCTATTCTGTATTGGGTTCTTTGTGTATGCTGCTGGGTGTTCTGCTATTCGAGTAAATAGGTGAGTTTTGATTGATTCTTGAAGTTTTATCATGGCTTTTTTACTTTGTATGATAAAGGATATGTGAAAAGTTTGTACAATGACTGAAATTGAGCATGTCCAAATCCAACTTAGATTTTAATTGAACTTGGTTTTCGTTTTCTATTCGGTTTACTTCTGCCAATATATGTGAATTCTTATGCCTTGCTTTTAGCAAATGGGTTTGAGAGAGGGGTATTGTTTGGGATTGAAGTGTTAGGAATTTTAACTTTACAAAAGTACTCGAGTGAGTGGCAAAGTTAGTTACAAAATGTTGTGCTTTCAAAATTAAGCTTGAAAACATACTCAAGTCATGGGCTTGTCTCGAGTAAAATTTATATTATGATCTGGGTTCAATCTGTGACAAGCTAAAAAGTCTCAGTTAATGCTATTGATGATTGAACAAAGCAAATTTGAGTTTGTTTAACTTTTCTAACTGGGTCTTCTTTTGAGATACTCAAATTGTTTATTCACTTGTGCTGATTAAGGACACTTTTTGAATTGGATGGGGTATGATGTTTGCTGAATCTGTGGAGCTTCCATTTCACTGTACTTTTAAGGTATACATCAGACTCTTTGTTAATCTTAGAAACTGTATTTCTTTCATATGCTGTACTGTGATAGTAGGGCATGATTTCAAACTGGAGTTTAGTCAATTCAATAGCCTTAAATATGGTAACTGATGTTTGTGATGAGTTTGTGCGACACAAATTTATGTCATCTGTATGTACAATTCAAGTTTTCCATTTCTGAAGTGTAGCATTTGAAAGCACCTTGAAAACCAAACATGATGTAGGTACTATTTGGTGTCGAGTTTGGTGAGCTTATAAACTATTGTATTCGCTATCGTTTAAATGCTACTCCAAACACATAGTTAACGCTAGCAAAATTGAGCCGCACGAACACGAGATTATTTTTCTATGCTAGTGTATACTCTAATGTTTGTTCCATAGCTCATAAGCTAGCTTAGACTCTTAATGCAATACTCTCTACCAAACTCAGCCGTAGTCTCTTATCCCCATGAGTTAGGGAAAAAACTGCTGGAAATTCTTTAAAGTACTTTTGGTATTACATTTCTAGATGCAAGATAACAATTTGAGGAAGCCTATACAAGTTTAGCCAATGCCCCCATTTCTGAATGATTACATTTGAGTTTATGGATTCTCTTTTATAATTATTCCAAGTACTTTCTTTTGTGTCTGGGAAAAAGAAGGGGTGATGTGGGGGCTGATTGCTGAGGGTTGAGGCATGAAATTATTGTGAATATCAGTTACTTCTATATGGCCTATTGCATCAATGCAGGTGCATCGCTTGATGTGTTTAGAGCTGAAGCAGCTGATTCACAGAATCTCACATATATATTCAGATATTGAATCTACTCGGCCAGGATGCACATCAGCAATACATGCACTTTGTTCATTTCACGTTGCAGTGGATAAAGCCAAGTTACTTATTCAGCATTGTTCCGAGAGTAGTAAACTCTACTTGGTATGTATAATAGTCATATCTATGATATGAATAAAAGACTTAACTCTTTCTGCGAAAGCATCTGCTAAAACTAACGCCATTTCTATAAATGTTATGTTGAGGCTTATATTACTTAAGACTATGTCTCAGAATGGGAAAGGCATTGCAGATGTGCAGAAAATATACAGGATTTTGTCTTCTTGTCGCAAATTTATACTCTTTATTCTAAATGTTCCATTTGTGCAACTTGTATACTTTTAGTTCTGCATTGCTCAGCATGTCCAAGTCCAACTTATATCTTTAGGTTTTCAAGATTCTTTATTTACACTTGTCTCTAGTAAAGTGTTCAATGAAAAATTTCCAGGCAATAACAGCTGATAGAATACAGTTGAGATTTGAAAGAGTGCGGAACACTTTGGAGCAGTGTTTGAGCCAAATTCAAAATGTCGTTCCATCGGTGCTGGCTGCAAAGGTATGTTGCTAGAATTGAGTGTTGCCAGATTGCTTGGGCAGAATTATTTGCTCTGGCTTCCTCGATCTTTTATTGCCCTTATCACTGTTATACACCTTGAATTTTCTCTTTTAACATTTTCTCTGTCTTTTATTTTTTGTAATTAGCATTGAGTCGAATTCATTTTTTTTTTCAGATTTCTGAAATCATTCATGATCTTAGGAATGCAAAGTTTCCTTTAGAACCTTCTGAAGATGAGGCTGGGAAGGTTGTACTAGCGTTGTTACTTCAATGTGACATTCCTGCATCAAGGTCCATAAACCAGTTAGAACTTGAGGCTCTTCAACTTGCTGCCCTAAGGCTGAACATTACATCTCCATTGACTCTTTTAATAGAGAAACGATGTATTAAAAGACTACTTGACAAAATTCGTGATACAGATACAACAAAGAAGAAAGTTTTGAAGTACCTCTTGCATCTTTTGAGGAAGTATGGGGAACTAATGTGTAAACACAAAACTGAGAGTGCACTTGCTATGAATGAAGAGCTGTATCAGCAATCCATTGATACACAACCAAAACTGAGAAGTGAGTGGGATGAGAACCCAGTTGATGAATCTGGCATACTTGAACCTCCCGAGGAATTCCAATGCCCCATCTCTATGAGACTGATGTATGATCCTGTTGTTATTGCTTCTGGGAAGACATTTGAACGAGTATGGATAGAGAGATGGTTTAATGACGGTCACAGGACATGCCCTGAGACTCATATGAGGCTGGACAATATTTCCCTTACTCCGAACTTAGCAATGAAAGGACTCATTTCGAAGTGGTGTTTGAAGCATGGGATCACTATTTCAGAGCCACATTCACAACCAAAGCATGCTCGTCCTTCCTCAAGGAAAACTTCATCTACCAGCTCTGTTGCTAGCTTTGGAAGCTCCATGGATGGCTTATGCCTTCATATTAGCAATGTATCATTTCGCTCTTCAGATACTGATCGTAGTTTACATCCATCAAATGACAAGACTAAAGATGGCCTCCGTTGTGCATCGCCTCTAAAGCGTGAACATACTTCCAGATATCAATCTTCTTCAACTAGACATGGCACTGATTTAACCTCTCTCTCCAAACTTGATTTTCGCCCATGGGGATCCCGGTGCGACGTGGTGAAAAATATTACAAAGCAACTGAAAGATGATGACCAGTCCTTTCACTTGGCATTTTCAAATAGCTATGTGATACCACTGATAAAGTTTTTGAAGGATGCACATGACATGTGTGATGCAAAAGCTCTAAAAGATGGAGCTGAGGTGCTTTTGGCAATTTTAAGCCATAGCAGGTAATACTTCCCCTTGGCCTGGTATTATTGATTAGATATTTTTCCTTTTTGGTGAGTGTATATGGAAGGTGAATGAATTGGTTCTGGATATTTCGGAACATGAAGCATGAGCCTTGATTCATTCCTTTTGATTTAGAAAATGCAGTTAAATAATTATTACTAGAAAACAGATAAAGATTGCTGTACATATGCTTAGATGCACATAATCATTAAGTAGCTCATTCATCCACCTCAAGTGTTAAGCAAAAACCTTTTATAAACAAGTAATATCTAGTAACTGGAGTATGATATCATAGAACCGACTCATCAAGAGCAATCATTTCTATAACTTGCTGGGGAAGGAAAGCATAGGATAAAAAAAAATTATTTTTTTTTATATTTGCAAAGCCTGATTTCGTACGAGGTTTCCACTTCTGTTTTCTGTTTCTGCTCTTAGGAATTTGTTGCTGCAGGCATTAATTTATGTTCATAATTGCAAATTGTGAGTTTTTGTAGTTCTTATGTTTCTTGAGAATTTACTTTCCTTATTTACTAGTATTGATTCGAAGTAAAACACTTCTCTCTGTTCTAACGAAATTAGCTTTTTCACACAGAGATGAAATGCCCCCTCTCCATGAAGATGAAGTATGCACATTGGCATTGATTCTGGATTCTGAAATCATTCAAAAAGCCCTTGAAATTATTGAAGTATTATGCCGCCGACAATGTTATATATCTAACCTTGTGGCATCTGGGATTATACCTTCTATCCTAAAATTCCTCGACACTGGAACCAGCGAATCCCATGAGCTTGCTATCAAGATACTATGTAATTTGTCTACTGATGACGACGTTGTTTACCACCTCGAATACTTGGATTGCATCCCAAAACTGGTATATCGTTTAGAAGATCCAATACTGTCAAGGTATTGCATTAAGATTATCAAAGCCTTGTGCACATCTGAGGAGGCCAGGAAAGCAGTTGCTGAAACCAATCCGTGTATCAACTCCATAGCCAATCTACTGGAAACTGGAATAAGAGATGAGCAGGATGATATATTGGATGTTCTTTTATATCTATGTCAAGAGTGTGCCAAGTATTGTCAGCTGGCCAATACAGAGAGCATCATTCATTGTTTAGTTGATATTTCTGTGAATGGTAATTTCAAGGGGAAGCAGACTTCTAAAGAGTTGCTAATGCTATTCGAAAATTGTGAAGAAGATAGTGGCTCTGAAAGTTCAACATTAAGCGCGGACATATCTCGCGACTCTTCCAGTCACTGTAAAGATAAGAAATCATCTTCTGTGGCATCCAGATTTTTGAGAAGGAAAATAGCAAGATTTTTACATTCTAATTGTTAGAAACCGAAATAGGAGACCTGAAGAAATATATATTACATTTCTTGATTTCAATATGAATTAGAAATTACATTTATATAGGCATTACAAAAGAATCAATATTAATTACATATCAATTAACATTAATATATCTTTGACAATATGTTTTAACATGAATATCATATCTTTGACAATATGAATTAACATTAATATCATATATTTGACATTCCCCTCAAACTCAAGATGGTAGTGAGGAAACCATATTGAGTTTGGAAACGAGGGTTGTGTAACGGTCAGGAAGAAAAGATTTCGTGAAGAGATAGCTATTTGATCATCGGAGCGTAGATACACAAACCGAAGAGTACCGCGAGCAATATGTTGACGAATAAAATGTCAATCAATCTTAATGTATTTGGTACGTTGATGGAATACATCATTATGCATTATTTGAATAGCGCTTTGATTGCCACAGTAAAGAGTAGTAAGGGGTGGTTGAGACACTCTCATATCTTTGAGGAGCCAACGTAGTCATAGAAGTTTGGCACTTGTCGCAAGAAGAGCTCGATATTCAGTCTCAATACTAGAATGAGCAATCAATGTTTGTTTCTTACTATGCCAAGAAATAAGCGAGTCACCCAAAAAAACACAATAACCAATAGTGGATCGACGATCAGTAAGGTCACATGCCCAATCTGCATTAGAGTAAGCTCGAAGAACAAGTGAATAATTAGCAGAGAAATTGAGACCACAAAAGAGAGTGCCTTTAACATAGCGAAAGATGTGAAGCACATCAGCCATGAACTGACTTACAATATGAACATCATAGGCAATGTCTGGTCGAGTGACAGTGAGATAAATGAGACTATCAACTAATTGTTTGTAAAGAGTAGGATCATCAAGAAGAGTGTCATCCATAGGTATAAGTCTAGTATTATACTCGACAAGAGTTGAAACTTTCTTGCTATCTGTAAGGTCGGCTCGAGAAATAAGATCATAAGCATACTTAGCTTGAGAGAGATGCTATCCATCATCAGAGGAAGTAACTTCAAGGCCCAAGAAGTAACTCAGAGAACCAAGATCTTTCATTTGAAATTGTTAATTAAGAGACTGTTTAAGATCCGTAATTCCTGAATCATCATCCCCAATAATAATCATGGCTTCAACATAAAAAAAGTAGCATCACGATGCCTGTACCAGATTCGCGAAGGAATATGGCAGAGTAATGTGGACTGGAGGTGAACCAAAGCTAACAAATAGTCATACTGAACTTGGCAAACCATCCACGTGGAGCTTATTTAAGACTATATAAGGCGCGACATAGGCGACATACCTTGTGTGGTGGATGATCAAGACCAGAAGGGATAGATAACCATTGAGAAAAGTATTCTTGACATCCATCTTAAACAAACTCCATTATCGAGCAGCGGCAATGGCAAGTAGGCTGTGTGCTGAGGTAGGACAAATAACTGGAGCAAATGTCTCCTCATAATCAACCTCATATTCCTGAGTGAAGCCTTTAACAACAAGACGTGCTTTATAACGCTCAATAGAGCCATCTGAATGTGTTTTTATTTTTTATACCCATTTGCATCCCACTAGGGTTTTACCATGAGGAAGATCAACTAAGTCTCAAGTACCAGTTTTTGCCAAAACATATAATTCATCTTGCATAGCTTGCTGCCAATGAGGATTAGAGGATGCCTCCTTATAGGACTGAGGTTCATGCAAAGAAACAATAATGGAAAAGTATTGATAATTTTGAAGATAAGTAGGATGGTGTCTTACTCGAATAGGATAACGAGAAGAGAAAATATCAATATCATGGGAGTGTTCAATCGCAAGGGTGTCAGAGACAGTATCTGCAGAAGGATCATCATCAGAGACTGTAACAATTGGGGTTGGACGTTCGTAGTCTCACTGGAGGTACCTGTATCAGAAACATGTGGAAACAACTCGATAGATAGATCAGTGAAAAATGAAGGGTGGTCAAAAGATACTTTGAAATCGGAGAGGGAAAAGAACATAATGTACTCCTAGAAAATGACATGATGTGAGATGCAAAGTTTTAATGATATAGGATCCCAACAACGATACATTTTGTGTTCAATTCTATAACCTAAGAAAAAATAGAGTTAAGCACAAGGTTCTAACTTATGGTGCCCGGTAGGAGGAATAATGACAAAACAAACACTCTCAAAAACTTTTAGAAGATCATATGAGGGATAAATACCATATAAGCACTCATAGGGAGACATGTTATATTTAGTGACTGAAAAAGGAATACGATTAATAACATATATTGCGGTGAGAGAAGCTTCACCCCAAAAACGTTATGGACAAGAAGATGATATGAGCATGGATCGAACGGAATCCAGAATATGACGATGTTTGCGTTCTGCTCGCCCATTTTGTTGAGAGGTGTATGGGCAAGATCTTTGGGATATGGTACCTTATTCTTTCAAAAACCTTTGAAATATAGAGTGAAGATATTCTTTGGCATTATTAGTGTGCAATATTTTGATGGTTTTAGAAAATTGTGTTTTGACCATAGACGCAAAATCAATGAAATCTGAGGGTAGTTCAGATCGTTGTTTCATGAGAAAGATCCAAGTAAACCGAGAATAATCATCAATGAATATGACAAAATATTTGGACCCTCCCATAGTGGGTGTAGAAGAAGGTCCCTATATATTAAAGTGAATTAAGTCAAAAGGAGCGACATAAGTATTATTATTATTTTAAAAGATAAAGATGGTTGTTTTCCAAGTTGACATGAGACACAATATAAAGAAGATTGTTCGGTAACATAACATAAGGACCCATTAGAAATCAAATGACGAAGTTTACTTAAAGATGCATGACCAAGGTGTAGATGCCACAAATGAAGAGAGGATGATGTAGACACTGTACATAACTGGAAGACGCGATTGGAAGGAAGATGCAGTGAGGTAAGCTCAAATAGACGTCCAACTCTACAGCCTGTCCCATGAATCTATCCCATCCGTGGATCCTGCACACGACAACCAGTGGAAGAAAATATTAGTTCAAACCTAAGTTCACATAGTTGACTAACAGATTTAAGATTGAAATTAAGTTTCGGAATAAGAAATGTGTTAGGTAATGTAAGGGCGGAGGTAGATATTATTGGAGCAGTTGTGGAACCCATAGGGTCGGATCGGTGTCCCGCACAGCGGAAGTGGGTCTAACCCAAAGATATCAAGGATAGGTGTATTTTAAAATATTTTAATGAAAACTAAATTCTGATAAGAGTCCGTAGGAAAAACGGGGACCAAATCGGAGTCCAGATGCTCTGGAACTGAGAAAATGAAGTTTTAGTATTCATCGGCTCTCGGTGTCGCGACGTGAAAGTTGGGAGGCGCGATGCTCCAAAGTGCGAGAGTAATTTCGAGAGCTGAACGTCGCGACATCGCGACGCGCAAGGGTGTGAGTCGCGACCCTGGGAGGTCTGATGCTCAGTGTCGCGATGCTCCCCTAGGTAGTGAGTAATTTCAACCTTCATATCAATCCTAAACACTTCAAATTTTCTCTTATCATTTCAATACACCTTAAAACCAATTTTAAAATCAAAACCAATCGCAACACATGTTATACAACTAACATACATGTAAAAGGATTAAAGATATTATTATCGCTTAGCGCTTTGAATGAAGAAGATAAGGGTTTGTATAGACACCCTTGAGCCATATTCGTAGCCCTAGGCTCACCATCATTCTATTTATGGGTTCTAGCTACAAATCTAAATACATATATGCATTTGTTTGAATCAAAACACAAACCAATTTAGAATCCCACTATGAAATGTCTCATAGACAATTCTAGTTCACCCAAAGGTGGTCAAGTGATTCTAGAATGGTAGCCATAACTCTAAGCTTTAATCTAGAGTTCCAAACTCTTATTAATTATTTCATGTCCAACATGAACATCTTTGACCTAATTAACAAGCATATTGTGTTTATACTTCCAAAGCATCCTAACACAATTTATTAGTCTTATTTAAACTTAAAGCTATGTAATCATGCATCTATTACATAATTCATCACTATATGTCTCACTAATGAAAAACTCACTAATGAAGAACATAGCTAAAGAGAAGTTCAAACTTACCTAGTAAGCTTAATGCAAGATCCAATCTACTTCTCATTTGTTGAAATGGTTGAGGATTAACAAGCTTGACTCCAAGATCCAATTTTGATTCCAATGCAAGCAAGCTTCACTCCAAGATCCAATCTTGATTCTACCTGTTGAAATATTATAGAGATCTTCCAAAGCTTCTCTAAAACTTCTATTCTCTAGGCAGATTTCTCCAAGAATTGCATGTATTTAGCTTTCTTAAGCTTGATTAAAACCATTGCTCAAGCTTGCTATTTATATAGCAAAACTTAGGTAATTTTTAATTAATAATAATTTTAATCAACTTTTATGTGGGCTTAATCTAATTTGTCCAAATATATATAATTATGTGTGACTAATCACCTTTGTCTACTACTTTGATTTAATCCAATTAAATCAAGACAAAGCTTAATTAATGGATTAGTTACATGTCTTCCACTTTGATTTAATCCAATTAAATCAAGCCAAAACACATATAATACATATTTGTAATTACCATAATATCCTCAAGTGGTAGAGATAATTATGAAATTACGACAAAGCCCTTGTGTAAATATTGAATTAATCCAATTAGGTCAAAGTAAATAATCAATGTTATCCAATAACACTTGATTATCTTAGTTGATAATTATAATATCGAATATTATCTTTTATCAAAGTTAATCAGCTACCCAAGTGCTCAATGAGTACACTTTATATTGAGTCTCTCTAAGTTCAGACACGTTCGTCATATAAGCCTAGCTAATATGTACGCAATTCGGCCACCTCCGAATTTGTGAAGAATACGAACGACATTTCTGAACTATACAAGTTGAGGTCATCACATATGTTTAATAATCCCTCCATCGTAGGCTATCCGAGTTGTGCTCAGGAAACATAGAATACACTATCAAGTTTCTGAGACGCACATCTGATGTCGACATGTCCACGATTCTTCATAACTGATGCGATCCACCCAAGGTGATCGACTTTGGCCAAAGCTTTAAGAATCGTGAATTACTTACATGGATACCTAAACCCCTTATGATACACATACGGGCAGAGAGATTCTATCTTGATTATCACTTGATAAACGAGTGCATAGGTCCACACCCAACGAAAATCTAGAGGCCATACCATGAAAGGTTTCTGACATATATGGCATCAAAGTGTGGAGGATCTCACACAAAATCAATATTATCCTATAGTTCAAGGATTACATATGCTACTAGACTCGAGAAAATTCCTATTGACGGTTGTAGACACTGCATTTTTGCATATAAGTCCATATGATGAGTCTCATTTGGAGGCACTACCTTTTAAGTCACGGAAGTCACGGGAAACGGACGTCGGAATGGGAAATTCAGAATAGACATGTCATCAAAATTCATTTCACAAGTTCACTGTTTTCGTTCGTGCTGCGTTCGTTACTTCGTCGAACGTCAGGCAGATTGCGGGCGTTTGTGTAGCGTTCGAAGAGGCGTTCGAACGGTGTCGGTATTTCTGGTTTTGCTGCTAGCCTCACACCTAAGCCCAATTAGCCCACCAAAACCCATTAAAATATTAATTAAATCATATACCAAATTAAATGAAATATTAATTAAATCATATTCCAAATTAAATAAAACATTAAATAAAATCATGCCTAATTAAAATCAATCAAGATTATTTTATACCAAACTTAACAAATATTATGCCTAAACAACACAAATTAAATATATTAACTTCCTAATTAGCCAAATCTTCCCCCCCCCCCCCCCCCAATCTTTTGTTTTCCTTGTTTGACACTAAATCAAATCCCCTTTAAATGCCAAATCTCTTTCCTTGTCAAGAAAGATTTAGCCCTACCCCTTTTGCCTATAAAAAGAACCCAATTCCAACCCTTGAGACCCCTAGTTCATTCACACAATAAAAGACCCAAGCTCATTGACACAACCAAACTCACACACACAACCCTCACAAATCAAACACACAGCCGAGACACATAAACACCAGCCACCCACTCCAACAAAACACCAAAAACAGTAATCCCAAACAGCCCCTTTACCTCACCAAAACAGCCCCCATGTCACGCCCAAACAGCGGCCCAAATCACATCTAAACAGCAGCCCCTTTAACCGCAAATACATGAGTCTAAAACACCAATAACAGCGATCAAAAGACAGTAGTAAATCAGCAGTACGACAGCAGCAAAACAGGGAGAACGACGGCTCAAAACAGTGAGACAACGAACGAGAGCAGTGAACCAGTGAACCGGAGGAGTTATGGAGCGCTAGCCCCTTCCGACGATCGTGTACCGTACTTCCGAGAGTTGACATAAAAGGTTAGACCTGCGGGTACTTTTCCTATTATTTCCATCTATCCTTTTTATTGTTTTATTCATCTTTGTCGCATGAGAGTCGTTTATTAGTGCATGATTGTGGCCCTTGAATGAATGTAAAATGTGTCGCCTCTTGTGGTATATAGGATGGAAAACCGGACATAAATTTCATAGCCGATTCCGAATGGACGGTAGTATGATCTGTACTCGGGATACAACTCAATGTACCACTTGAGTAAACGGCACATATTTCGTTTCATGTTGTTTTGATGTGTTTATTATTCGTTATTTAATTTATGCATGCTATTCATTTGAGTAATGATGTGATCGAGCGCATGGGCTTAGTAAAGTTGGATTAAAGGTCCCCTATTTTGAGAGGTTAAAACCCTTTACCACGATGCTTTGCCGCGCAGGTTGATGTATATTCGGTTGAATGTAAGATGTGTTCAATCGGGTATACCAAGTCCGATATTGTTTCTTTTATTTTTATATGCATTATGATGAGATAAAGCACATGGGCTTAGTAAGTACGATTAAAGGTCCTCTATTTTGAGAGGTTAAAATCCTTTACGACAATGCTTTGCCGCGCCGGATAATGTATATTCGATTGGATGTGAGATATGTTCAATCGGATACACGAAGTCTGATATCGTTGTCTTTACTTCTTTATGTATGTATTGTGTTGTTTGTTCATGGGCTTAGTAAGTGCGATTAAAGGTCATCTATTTTGAGAGGTTAAAATCCTTTACCACGATGCTTCGCCGCGCCGGATAGTGTATATTCGATTGGATTAGAGATGAGTTCAATCAGATACGTGAGGTCCTACATTGTGGATTTGTTTGTCTATGTAAGTGTTGCATGCATCAGGTCTGGTTTCGTTTGAACGCGTTCTCGAACGTCACACGGACGCGAACATTCTGTTTACCATTCGAACGCGTTCTCGAACGCTATGCGAATACGCACGTATTTTCTTAGTTTCATCATGCATCAGGTCTGGTTTTGTTCGAATGCGTTCTTGAATGCCACACGAACGCGAACCTTCTGTTTACTGTTCGAACGCATTCTTGAACGCTACGCGAACGTGCACGCATTTTCTCAATTTCATCATGCATCAGGTCTGGTTCCATTCGAACGCGTTCTCAAACGCCACATGAATGAGAACCTTCTGTTTACCGTTCGAACGCGTTTACGAACGCTACACGAACGCGCACCCACTGAACTGAGTCATTTTCATCAGATTTCGTGCATAATTGTCCCTAATAGCTATCCCTTCGTATGATGAACCTGATTATTTTTCTGTATTACGCAAGATTGTGTATGTGTCGTTCATCTGTATTCCCCACATGTATGAGTACAATGTGTTTATTAACTTGTATGCTTGCCGTATGTTAATTTATCTTTATGTATGCAAATTAAGACATAGATTACATACAAATAGGTTGTATGCGAATTCAGATATATGTTACATGTAAATTTAGATGAACTTGTTGATGTATGCATGCGAACTTAGGGGTAAATCATCTTTGGAAATACGTTGCTTAGGCTTGGTTAGATTATTGCGCAAATCATTTTATTACAAGTGGCATAAGTAAGAGACCATTTCGAACCCAACGGTTTGAGGTCTTCCCTTGCGAGGGGTGAGTGCTGCCTTAAATCTCATTTTCCTGATTCACACCGGGTGGCGACTCCATCATTCTCCGGTTTAGTCCCCCGCGGGCTACTTCATACTCCCAATCGGGCCGCGAGCCCGGGACAGCATGCGTCGCCCATTTTCTGTGTCCCACAGTCTGGCGACTCCACTGGGGATAGAGAATCGGCCCCGAAATATTGTCTTGTGATATTATGATTTGTGCTTTAATTAACTGTGTTTACTGTGGGTGGAAATGAGTTTAATCAAAGGCATTTTTTAAGGCTAGGTAATAGTTTGGTGTATTCCCTCATTCACTACCTTTCTATAAGGAAAAGCTGTGAAGGCACCTAGATAATCACTTACGTGTGGCATATTGTGATGGACTAATTTGGAGGACTCGTTGTTTCCTGTCACCAAGCGATAAGAGCCTAAGAGGTTAGGGTACTTAAGAGAGCCTCGCTCCACCCTCCCTCTGGGGAATCTACAACGGGAAATCCATTTGACAGTTAGTCACACACCATGACTCGTTGGCACGTACTGTAAGGTATAAAAAAGGTGCGCTCCCTTGGTCGCTCGAACCCTTGAGTGGGGAGACCTAGTTGTGGGTAATCCTTCGCCAGCGAGAGTCTTTGTCTACACTCCCGCAAACCCACACGTAGACCGGAATTGTATGGCCTATAGCAACTATTTCCTTATGCTTGTGGACCATCCTCATTTGGATACGGTTGGACTTCTTGCCATGAGATGTGAACTTGTTGGGCCATTTAAACTAGGGCGAGTTCACTCCTATGACAGTTAGCCCAAAAGCTTCTATAATGATGATGGGCCGATTTGTGTGAAAATTTTCATGAGTTGATATATTCATTGTATTGCATGCATCTCCTTCATCTCATGCATACATATACCATGTTAACACCCTCTATGTCAAAAAGATATCATATAGTCCCGTTGGGTTAGGGAAGAGGGAAGACTCACTAAAAGACTGGTAAAAGATATGAGTACATCCGATAGCGAGGTATCCAGGATAGATCAGTTGGAAAACGGTCTCACCAAAATTACTGAACAGTTGTAGGCATTGACTACTGCTATGGCTGGTATGGCTGTACCCCGCGCTGGGGGGGTTTTGAGAATGTGAGGCGCGAGGAACCTCCGAATGGGTTGGGGGATGATATCCCCACTTTTGACGATGACATGGCAGAATATGCAACAGGAAAAGTGATGGGGTCTCAGGCAGAATTTCAGAAGCTTCGGGATCAGGTTGAAACAGTTACCCGCAAAATGAAGGGTACGTATGAAGAGTTGTTAGATTATGAGGCAATGACCTTCAAAGAACAGTTGCATGCTCAGTTCAAGATGCCAGATATAGCTAAGTTCAACGGGAATGGGGATCCAAGGGTTCATCTCTGTCAATATGTATCAGTTATGAGTTCCGTGGGTTTGACAAAGCGACAGGTGCAGAAGATGTTTGGAATGTCACTCGATGGGGCATCGGTGGTATGGTATCAAAGCCTTGAGAAGAAAGTAAGGGAAGATTGGAGGGAATTGGCTGATGCATTCCTGAAACAGTATGTCACGGACTTGGAGATAGATCTTTAACTCCGAGATTTGGAGAACACCAGACAGAAACCGGAAGAGAGTTTCAAGGAGTATGTGGACCGCTGGAGAAGCCAGCTCTTAAAGATGCAGACCAGGCCCTCGGAGAAGGACCAGATAAAAATGATTATCAAGGGCACCAAGCCCTCCATATATGGGAAACTGAGGAGGATGACCTCCATGATTACTGATTTTCGACAGTGGAGGGAAACTGTCATGGATATTGAGGAAGAAGAGGCCAAGAATAGAAAATTATATGGTCTAAACAGGAGGCCCATTTGGGGGTCATCGGGAACAAAGCCCGTTTCTGCTGAGATTGCTGCTATCCGAAACCAGAGATTCTCCAACTTGGGTAGACCCTTGTCCAAGGTATTGGAGAAATTGAAGAGACAAGGACTCCTGAAACCTTTAGAAACCAAACCACTCCCAAATCATCCACCATCACATCTCAACCTAAACCAATATTGCTAATTCCACCAACAGAAAGGCCACGATACCGACAACTGTGCCCGACTCCGCCATGAAATCCAGGACCTTATAGACTCAAAAAAGATACCCGACCCTGAAACAGAATACCCCAACACACACCAGAACCCTTTACCAAATTACCACTCTGTCCCGCCACCAACTTATATGATCAACTCCGACCTGCCCGAAAACTTTGTCCTCCAAACTCTCAACCACCAGGCTTCTTACGTTGAGATAAAGGATAACAGTGAAGAACCATAAGGCAAGGAAGAATGCAATGTTGCGAATGATGAAGTTATTCCTCCTAGTTTATTTGATCCTGCATTTTTTAATACAGACATTGACTTAGTCTACATGTTCGAATCATTTTCTTAAATGATAATAAAGACGTTCATTTCGCTGAATCTCTTCTGTAATATGAGTATATTTGAGAAAAACATTCAACCTTGGTACTATGAAATTCAGTGATGTTTAGAACACGGGGAATCTTCGGAAGCAACAACAGTAAAGTCAGTTTCAGAAATGAATCAGTATCAGCTTAGGGTCGAGGCCCACATCAGTTTCAGTTTGGGGATGAGTCCCAGGGCCGAAGCCCACTTCAGTATCAGCTTGGGGGCGAGGCCCACATCAGTATCAGCTTATGGGCGAGGCCCACATTATCAGCATCAATTTAGGGGCTTAGGCCCACATCAGTTTTAATTTTGGGGATGAGTCCCAGAGCCCAGGCCCACATCAGTTACAGTTTGGGGATGAGTCTCAGGGCCGAGGCCCACATCAGTATCGGCTTGGGGCGAGGCCCACATCAGCATCAGTTTAGGGGCTGAGTCCCACATCAGTTACAGTTTAGGGATGAGTCTCAGGGCCGAGTCTCACATCAGTATCAGCTTGGGGCGAGGCCCGCATCAGCATCAGTTTAGGGGCTGAGGCCTATATCAGTTACAGTTTGGGGATGAGTCCCAGGGCTAAGGCCCACATTAGTATCAGCTTGGGGTGAGGCCCACATCAGCATCAGTTTAGGGCCGAGGCCCACATCTGTATCAGCTTGGGGCCGAGGCCCATATCAACATCAGTTTAGGGGCTGAGTCCCAGGGCCGAGGCCCACACCAGTTTCAGTTTGGGGATGAGTACTAGGGACGAGGCCCACATAAGCATCAGTTTGGGGATGAGTCCCAAGGCCGAGGCCCACATCAGTATCAGCTTGGGGGCGAGGCCCATATTATCAGCATCAGTTTAGGGGCTGAGGCCCACATCAGTTTCAGTCTTGAGGATTAGTCCCAAGGCCGAGGCCCACATCAGTTACAGTTTGGGGATGAGTCCCAGGGCCGAGGTCCACATCAGTATCATCTTGGGGGCGAGGCCCACATCAGCAGTATCAGTTTAGGGGCTGAGGCCCACATCAGTTTCAGTTTTGGGGATGAGTCTCAGGGCCGAGGCCCACATCAGTTTCAGTTTGGGGACGAGTCCCAGGGGTGAGCCCACATCAGCATCAGTTTGGCCGAGTATGGCACTCCGAAAGTGGAGCATGGTTCGAAAATGGACTACTATCACATCTCGCCGAAAATGGCACTCCGAAAGTAGAGCATGGTTCGAAAATGGACTACTTTCACATCTCGCCGAAAATGGCACTCCAAAAATGGAGCACGGTTCAGAAATGGACCAAGGAAGGCCTAACCCATCGGAATAGGATACATATCCATGCATACATGCATACATATCACATACATGCAATGTTTGTTTTGTGTTCGCAGGTTTGTAGCGGCAAAGACCATCTCATCAAATAACGGTTCAAAAATGAGCCACATTCTCGCACAGTACGATTCGAAAATGGACCGCTACCACCACAGATGCCGAAAATGGCACCCCAAAATGGAGCACACACAGCAGACGCCGAAAATGGCACTCCAAAATGGACCGCTACCACAACAGATGCCGAAAATGGCGCCCCAAAATGGAGCACACACAGCAAATGCCGAAAATGGCGTTCCAAAATGGAGCACGCACAACAGATGCCGAAAATGGCGTTCCAAAATGGAGCACACACAGAAAAGGCCAAAAATGGCGTTCCAAAATGGAGCACACACAACAGATGCCGAAAATGGCGTTCCAAAATGGAGCACACACAGCAAAGGCCGAAAATGGCGTTTCAAAATGGAGCACACACGGCAAATGCCGAAAATGGCGTTCCAAAATGGAGCACACACAACAGATGCCGAAAATGGCGCTCCATAAATGGAGCACGGTTCGGGAGTGAACCAGGGGTCGCAGTACCTCACCACCAAATCAACTCAACACATGGCAAGTCAAGTGGCAGCTGGCGAGCCAGGTAAGTGAAAATGCATTGCATAACTTTGATAGGATTGTCACTGTCACACATTACACAAGTCCCATCAAAGTGGGGGGGACTGTAGGCACTGTATTTTTGCATATTAGTCCCTATGATGAGTCTCATTTGGAGGCACTACCTTTTAAGTCACGGAAGTCACGGGAAACGGACGTCGGAAGGGGAAATTCATAATAGACATGTCATCAAAATTCATTTCACAAGTTCAATGTTTTCATTCGTGCTACGTTCGTTACTTCGTTCGAACGTCAGACAGATTACGAGCGTTCGTGTAGCGTTCGAAGAGGCGTTCGAACGGTGTCAGTATTTCTGGTTTTGCTGCTAGCCTCACACCCAAGCCCAATTAGCCCACCAAAGCCCATTAAAATATTAATTAAATCATATACCAAATTAAATGAAATATTAATTAAATCATATACCAAATTAAATAAAACATTAAATAAAATCATGCCTAATTAAAATCAATCAAGATTATTTTATACCAAACTTAACAAATATTATGGCTAAACAACACAAATTAAATATATTAACTTCCTAATTAACCAAATCTTGTCCCCCCCCCTCAATCTTTTGTTTTCCTTGTTTGACACTAAATCAAATCCCCTTTAAATGCCAAATCTCTTTCATTGTCAAGCAAGATTTAGCCCTACCCCCTTTGCCTATAAAAACAACCCAATTCCAACCCTTGAAACCCCTAGTTCATTCACACAAGAAAAGACCCAAGCTCATTGACACAACCAAACTCACACACACAACCCTCACAAATCAAACACACAGCCGAGACACATAAACACCAGCCACCCACTCCAACAAAACACCAAAAATAGTAATACCAAATAGCCCATTTACCTCACCAAAACAGCCCCCAAGTCACGCCCAAACAGCGGCCCAAATCACATCTAAACAGCATCTCCTTTAACCGTAAATACATGTGTCTAAAACACCAATAACAGCGATCAAAAGACAGCAGTAAATCAGCAGTACGACAGCAGCAAAATATCAACAAAACAGGGAGAACGACGGCTCAAAACAGTGAGACAATAAACGAGAGCAGTGAACAAGTGAACCGGAGGAGTTGTGGAGCGCTAGCCCCTTCCGACGATCGTGTACCGTACATCAGATAGTTGAAATAAAAGGTTAGACCTGATGGTATTTTTCCTATTATTTCCATCTATCTTTTTTATTGTTTTATTCATCTTTGTCGCATGAGAGTCGTTTATTAGTGCATGATTGTGGCCCTTGAATGAATGCAAAATGTGTCGCCTCTTGTGGTATATAGGATGGAAACCCGGACATAAATTTCATAGCCGATTCTGAATGGACGGTAGTATGATCTGTACTCGGGATACAACTCCATGTACCACTTGAGTAAACGGCGCATATTTCATTTCATGTTGTTTTTATGTGTTTATTATTCGTTATTTAATTCTGCATGTTATTGATGAGTGGTAAAACTATCACTATTTCCCACTCATTTAACTTAATATTTTGTATAGTTTCTTGAGTTTTGTGAATATTTTGATGTGTTTTGTGTTATTTTGTAGATAAATAAAGTTTCAGGACATTCTGGAGGTGATTTGGAGCAAAACTGTGAAATTTGGCAAAAATGGTATTTTGGTAATTTTGGGCATCTCGACACCGAAACCCTTGGTATCCCGACCTCTAACGTGCAAGTGTTAATTTAATGCCTTTTTCCATTTACAGGAAACTGCAAATTGGAGAAGCAATGCCTACCTCAGTTTCACTACAACTTGCTGATAGAACGCTCGCATTTCCAAGAGGAGTTGTTGAAGATGTGCTGGTTAAAGTTGATAAACTTATTCTCCCAGCAGACTTCATTATCCTTGACATGGATGAAGAAAAAGATGTGTTAATCATCCTTGGGAGACCATTATTAGCAACAGGTCGAACAGTGATTGATGTACAAAAAGGAGAACTGACCATGAAAGTTCATGACCAAGAAGTTACCTTCAATGTTTTCAAAGCCATGAAATTCCCAAGTGAAGAAAAAGAGGAAGAATGTTTCAGAATTGATGTTGTTGATAGTATCATTCATGATATTGATATAGTTCCTACAGACAAACTTGAAGCTTGCATCACCAACATGACTGAAACTGAATTAGATGCTGAAATTCTGGAATGTATCAACTATCTTGACAAGACATTTCGTTTCAAAGTGACACAACCAATTGAAAGTTTGGAACTACCAAAGAAAGACCGGATCAAGCCTTCGATTGAAGAACCACCACAGTTGGAGTTGAAGTTACTTCCGAGTCATCTCAGGTATGCATTTCTTGGAAAATCTTCTGAATTACCTGTTATTATTTCATCTTCTCTAACATTGGAGCAGGAAGAAAAGTTATTGAGAGTGTTACGAGAGCATAAGAAAGCCATTGGCTGGACTATAGCATACATTTGAGGCATTAGTCCATCATTCTGCATGCACAAGATCCTGATGAACGATGAGTACAAACCCACAGTACAACATCAACGGAGACTCAATCCAATCATGAAGGAAGTTGTGAAAAAAGAAATCATCAAATGGTTGGATGCTGGCATCATCTACCCTATCTCAGACAGCAGTTGGGTAAGTCCTATGCAGTGTGTGCCGAAGAAAGGAGGAATTACTGTGGTTACCAATGAAAAGAATGAGCTAATCCCAACAAGAACGGTGACTGGATGGAGAGTATGTATGGACTACAGGAAGCTGAACAAAGCCACGAGGAAGGATCATTTTCCGCCGCCATTCATTGATCAGATGCTGGACAAATTGGCGGGACATGAGTTCTATTGCTTTCTGGATGGATATTCAGGGTACAATCAGATTGCTATCGCCCCAGAAGATCAAGAGAAAACCACATTTACATGTCCCTATGGTACTTTTGCTTTCCGCAGGATGCCATTTGGATTATGTAATGCCCCTGCCAAATTTCAGCGTTGCATGATGGCCATCTTCTCAGACATGCTGGAGCAGAGTATGGAGGTTTTCATGGATGATTTTTTTGTGTTTGGAGATTCTTTTGATCATTGTTTGCAAAATCTAGAACAGGTGTTACAAAGGTGTGAAGATACAAATCTGATACTCAACTGGGAGAAATGCCATTTTATGGTGCAGGAAGGCATAGTTCTTGGACACTGGATCTCAAAAAAAGGAATCGAGGTAGACAAAGCAAAGATAGAGATAATTGAAAAACTACCTCCACCAACATCAGTCAAAGGAATTCGGAGTTTTCTTGGACATGCAGGTTTTTACAGGAGATTTATCAAAGACTTTTCCAAAATTGCAAAACCTCTTTGCAATCTTCTGGAAAAAGATGTGTCTTTCAACTTCACCAAAGAATGCCAGGAAGCTTTTGAGATCTTAAAACAGAAGTTGGTTTCTGCCCCCATCATAGTAGCACCAGATTGGACCCTTCCATTTGAGGTAATGTGTGATGTTGGTGATTTTGCTGTAGGTGCAGTTTTGGGACAACGCAAAGCAAAGATATTCCCCACCATTTACTACTCCAGAAGAACTTTGAATGAAGCTCAACTCAACTACACAACCACTGAAAAGGAGTTGCTTGCAATTGTGTTCGTTTTTGACAAATTCCGCTCTTATCTGTTGGGTCCCAAAGTGGTGGTCTACACAGATCATTCAGCAATCAAATACCTGATCACAAAGAACGATGCCAAACCCAGATTGATCCGTTGGATACTTCTTCTGTAAGAATTCGATGTGGAGATCAGAGACAGGGAAGGAACAGAAAACCAAGTGAAACATCATCTATCGAGGCTCGAGAATGGAGAAACAGCTGGCAAAGAACTATCAATTAAAGAAACTTTTCCAGATGAACAGTTGTTTGCCATAAAACAACAGGAAGTCCCTTGGTATGCTGACTATGTCAACTACATAGTATCAGGAAAATGGCCGTTGGAATGGACAACTCAACAACGGAAGAAATTCTTCAAAGAAGTCAAACATTATGTTTGGGATAAGCCGTACCTGTTCAAACGATGTACTGATCAATTACTGAGACGATGTGTTCCACAGGAAGAAGTCGACAGTGTTTTGCAGTACTGTCATTCATCACCATACGGCGGACACTTCAGCGGGAATAAAACTGCAGCTAAAGTCCTTCAATCAGGTTTGTTCTGGCCCACTCTTTTTAAAGATGCTCACTTGTTTGTTCTTCAATGTGACAGATGTCAAAGAATGGGGAATATTTCGAGGAGAAATGAAGGACCGTTACAAAATATTCTGGAAGTGGAGATATTTGATGTCTGGGGAATTGATTTCATGGGACCCTTTGTTCCATCATTCAGAAATATGTACATCTTGGTTGTTGTAGACTACGTCTTAAAATAGGTTGAAGCAATTGCACTACCATCCAATGATTCAAAAGTGGTGATCAAATTCTTGAAAAAGAATATTTTCACTCGGTTCGGAACACCTCGTGCAATCATCAGTGATGGTGGCTCTCATTTTTGCAACAGATATTTTGATGCACTCCTATCCAAATACGGAGTTACTCACAAGGTTGCCACAGCCTACCATCCACAGTCAAATGGGCAAGTTGAAGTTTCAAACAGAGAAATCAAAAGAATCTTGGAGAGAACTGTTGGATCAACAAGGAGGGACTGGTCAACAAAACTAGATGATGCATTATGGGCCTACCGGATAGCTTACAAGACACCCATTGGTATGTCCCTATATCAATTGGTGTTTGGGAAAGCATGCCATCTGCCAGTTGAGCTTGAACACAAGGCGTACTGGGCACTGAAGAAGTTGAATTTTGATCCACAAGCTGCATGAAAGAAAAGACTGCACCAACTCAATGAATTGGAGGAATTTCGCCTACAAGTTTATGAGAATGCCAAATTGTACAAGGAAAAGACCAAGAAATGGCATGACCTAAAAATAGTGCACAGACAATTGAAACCAAGGCAACAGGTGTTGTTGTACAACTCGAGGTTGAAACTTTTCCCTGGAAAGTTGAAATCAAGGTGGTCAGGTCCATTTGTGATCACTCAGGTTTTACCATATGGAGCTGTAGAGTTACTGGATCCCAAGACCAATAACACATTCAAAGTTAACAGTCACCGTGTCAAGCACTACTGGGGAGAACCGTTGGAGCGACAAAAAGAAAGTGTCACACTTTCAGATCCAGCATAACGTTCAGACAATCACGTCTAGCTGACGACTTAAAACTTAGCGCTCGTAGGGAGGCAACCCATGCAATTTGTGTATATATTGTGATTTGGTATGATTTAATTTTGTGTGTTTAGTTTTTGCAGATTAAGACATTTCAAGATGGAAGAAACTCTCGCAAGTCTTCACAAGAAATTTCCTTCTCTCCCTCAAAAATCTCTGATAAAAGTTTTCAAAGCTCGCTTCGAACGAATGAGAATACTGATGATCAAAGGTATTCCTACTGATATTTGTTGGGTAATCGAAGCACGTGTCCGTCTAGCAGATGAGTATTCTGAGACTTGTAGTTCTTATTTACCTGGTTTTGGAAGAAGCACCTATGCAAAGAAACGTAGAGCTAAACAAATGGGTGTTTTTTACAAATGTACGCGTTGGAATTGCAATACTCGTTGTTGTTCTTTAGGAATGGTGTCTGATAATCGTGAAGATAAAATTAAATTCATTAGGGATGGCTTGAGTAAGGAGTCTGTAGATGATATATCTTCGACTCTTGAGACGCATCCCAGTGGATATGTTCATATAGCCATTCACAAATTACACACACAATTCCAAAAAGAAAGACAACAGTTAAGTCTTGGGAATCTGACTCAAAAAGACCCGGTTTGCCAATTTATAAGAAAATTGGATGGGAAGCTTGTTCCTGACGCATAGATGTCAATCAAGCCGCTACTTTTCTTGTACATATTATATCTCTTTGTTTTTTTCTAATAATTGATTTGTTTTGTTGTTTTCTCCTACATGATCCAGACCTTTTTGACTATCACGATTTATTTTACTATTTTGCTACTAATCGTCATTGGAAGATACTTGTGCTATTTTTACTCACCCTTTTCAGGTAGTATAAATTCAACTTATCATTGCACATTTGAAGACATCCAGAGTAAAACATGGAAGCCACTTCAAGAAGACAAGTTGAAAACATCTGTGTGTTTTGTGGTAGTAGTGTTGGTACTAAACCACAATACGTAGAAGCAGCACAAGAATTGGGTCGAGTCTTAGCTGTAAGAAATATGCACTTAGTATATGGCGGAGGCAATCTTGGACTAATGGGGATCGTTTCAAAGGCAGTACAGGAAGGAGGCAGTCATGTTTTGGGAATCATCCCAAAACCTTTGGTAGAAGCAAATCTTATTGAATCATCAAACGGAGAGGAACTGATCGTGCCAGGTATGTCTGAACGACTAGTGGAAATGATTAACCGTTCTGATGCTTTTATTGCTTTGCCAGGTGGCTTGGGTACATTGGAGGAAATTTTTATAGTACTATCTTGGGCGAACCTGAACATACACCAGAAACCAATTGGCTGTTTAACGTTGATGGATTTTATGATTTTCTTTGTGTGTTTCTTGATGATGCCCGGAAAAATGGGTTCGTGTCAAAACCTTTGAAAGAACTACTCTTTACTGCCAGAACTGCTCCGGATCTAATTGACCAACTCTTAGCATATGAACCACTAGTTGACCCTATCCTTTCAAAGATAAAATGGTCCGAAGATGATCGTGGTAAGAAGCGTTGAATAAATCTGGATCTTAACCTTTAATTTTCTTGTAGTAATTCAGCCAACCAGGTATTATCTTCTAAACTCTTCTTCTACTGTTTAAGACATTGGGGACAATGTCTCATTTAGGTTTGGGGGTGAGGAATAGTTAATAGTATCTTGTTTTTATTGTATTTTTATTTTTAGTCTAAAATTTTTCGAAAAATACAAAAAAAAATTCAAAAACAAAATTCAAAAACAAAGGCATATTTAAAGCTAGGTGATGGTTTGGTGTCTTCCTTCACTCACTACCTCTCTATAAGGAAAAGCTGTGAAGGCACCTAGATAATCATTCACCAGTAGCTTGTTGTGATAGACTAGTTTGGAGGACTCGTTGTTTATTCCTGTCACCAAGCGATAAGAGCCTAAGAGGCTTGGGTACTTAAGTGAGCCTCGCTCCACCCTCCCTCTGGGGAATCTACAACGGGAATTGCATTCGCCAGTTAGTCACACACCATGACCAATAGAAGTTATTTCTTTATGTTTATGGTTTTTATGTTGACTAAAAATGTGAAATTTGTAAGAGATAGCTGTGTAAGGAATTCTCACTCCTGATACGTATTTCAAACCCATTTTTTCGAAACAAGTTAATTTTTGTTAATTCCTTTTGAATTATTTAATTTATAAATTCTCCATAAAACTGAGTAAAAGAATCTTCATATGCTCAGTTGGCAGGTATTATCAACATAGATAGTAACATACGGACATGAGATCAAATTGAAAAGATTGTAATATTCAGTATTACAGTTTAATTAGAGAAGCATCTCAAAAAGTGATGGAAAAAAAAAATTTACATCTAAAATCCGAGTTATTAAGTCTGTAAGGGTGTTTTAACACCTAGTGCCCTAAAACCAACTGGTTTGGGAGTCATTGGCCCAAAGCTCGCTACATGGATCAAAAATGATGAAAATATATATATATATATATATATGAAGTCTGAGTAATTAAGTCTGTATGGGTGTCTTGACACCTGGTGCCCTAAAGCCATCTGGTTCGGGTGCCACCGACCCAAAGCTCGCTACATAGATGGAATGATTGTATATAAATAAAAAATAGAGAAAAAAAATCAAAGAAAAAAATCAGAAAAATCAGAAAATTTATTCCATTACTACAAAAGATGTGAACTTTGATAAGACTTTAGGACAAAAATATTAATCTCTTATCAACTGCACTTATGACTGTTGTGGGCAAAAATGAGTTGAATAAAACTTTGTTAGCTGTGTATATGAAGAATGATAAAAATAATCAGAGAATTTACTTATTCAGTAATTTAGAATGAAACAAAACAACTAGTAAACTTGGAGTAGAAGTTTCACCTAATTAGTCACTAACTTCTTTATTCTATTTTCTCTTGTATTTTTGCTTTTGTGTGCATTAGTTTCACTACCTTTTTACTTTTATAAAATGTTTGTGGGTATCATTGCTGTAAACCCTCACGAGACTACAACTCGTCCACTAGGGACACCTAGGGGTTTAAAGGCTTGTTGCATATGCTAAATGAAATCGTGATCCCTATGAAAATGGCTTAGTTAAATTTTATTATGTTATTTTATTTTGCTCGAGGACTAGCAAAATGTTAGGTTTGGGGGTGTGATGAGTGGTAAAACTATCACTATTTCCCACTCATTTAACTTAATATTTTATATAGTTTCTTGAGTTTTGTGAATATTTTGATGTGTTTTGTGATATTTTGTAGATAAATAAAGTTTCAGGACATTCGGGAGGTGAATTGGAGCAAAACTGTGAAATTTGGTGAAATTTGGCAAAAAGGGTATTTTGGTAATTTTGGGCGTCTCGACACCGAAACCCTTGGCATCCCGACCTCTAACGTGCACCAGAGACTGCTAATATGCGCCAGGTCAACAAGTCAAAGTTGCCAAGTTTGACTTTGCTAACGTGAACCATGCCACGTGTCATCATCACAAGCAATCTGCTAACGTGCACCACATGCCACGTGTCAAAAATTCAACGAGCTTTTTTTTTTAGCCACCATGCCACGTGTCGAAAATTCAGCGATCCAAAAAAAAAAATCAGAAAAATAATAATAAAGAATTGAATTTTTTTGCCTATAAATTGAGTTTGATTTCTTAAGTTTCAAATGTACCTCATCCTCTGAAATCCTTATAAATAAATTGAGATTTCTCTTCTTTAGTTTCTTTTATTCAGTTTTATTTACGTTTGTAGTAGTAATTCTCTTCTATAAATAGTAGTTTTCATTCATCCATGAGGAGCTAACTTCTCCATGCTGAGGTAAAAAGGTAATTCTTTTACTTTTGATATTTAGATTAATCTCCCTTAAAATATAATATATAAACTATTTAAAACCTGAATTAATAAAGGATACCGACATTCCGGACGGTTGGTTATTCAATTTAAATTGGTTAAACCTGACTTAATGAGGATACCGCCATACTGGACGATTGGTTTAAGTTTATATTTCTGTTCCGCCTTATGGCTGGTATATTTGAATTTGACTTAATCAGGATACCGCCATTCCGGACGGTTGATTTAAATATCACAAGATTATATATATTATTTTATGGGAGATATCTAAATAGTGAATTGTAGAAGTTAATTCCTTTTACCTTAGCATTTCTTTTTATTACTTTTCAGTAATTTCATTTTATGTCTTTTAAGTTTATATCAGCTTTAGCTATGTGTTGTAACTAAATTAAATATCTAGGGTTGTGACAAAATCTAATATCACCGGTTTTAAAAAGGATTAGATTATAGTTTGGGTAATTAAAGAGTTATTTGTTGAGTCATAATCTTAATGCCTTTTTATTAACTGATCACTAATAAAATTGAATAGATAAACCTAAAATGAACTAGACATATGGACTTTAAGTTTAAAGACCTTATACTCAACAACCCACGATCTTCTTTAAGGATAGATAAACCTTTAATAGATTTCCTTACATGATAGGAATATACATGTTGGGCGGGGGTAATCATAATTGGAATTCAAAGTTAATGAATCTAGGTAATTTGGTTGACATAGACATATGATTCAATTGAATTAAACTAGGTATTTGTAAATGACCATCGGAAGAGGCTTTTACATAATTTAATATTCCAGATTAATAAATCAATATTTACCCAACTATGATTTAACTACTTCATCTTTTAATTAATATTGGAAGAATTCACAACCCTAGATAGTTTTAATTCTCATTAATCTACTCTCAATTTCTTTTACTTGTTTTAAATTTAGAATCATCATTATCCTTTCAAACAACTTGTTAGATATTAGTAATCACTTGACCTCATAAAATTAATAGAATAGATATTAAGTCATCGTGGGATCGATACTTTTTATACTACTTGAACGATACGTGCGCTTGCGTTATAGGTGTGTGATTACACCGGTCAGTTATTCATTTGCGTAATGATGTGATCGAGCGCATGGGCTTAGTAAGTTGGATTAAAGGTCCCCTATTTTGAGGGGTTAAAACCCTTTACCACGATGCTTTGTCGCGCTGGTCGATGTATATTCGGTTGAATGTAAGATGTGTTCAATCGGGTATACGAAGTCCGATATTGTTTCTTTTATTTTTATATGCATTATGATGAGATAAAGCGCATGGGCTTAGTCAGTGCGATTAAAGGTCCTCTATTTTGAGAGGTTAAAATCCTTTACCACGATGCTTTCCCGCGCCGGACAATGTATATTCGATTGGATGTGAGATATGTTCAATCGGATACACGAAGTCCGATATCGTTGTCTTTACTTCTTTATGTATGTATTGTGTTGTTTGCGCATGGGCTTAGTAAGTGCGATTAAAGGTCCTCTATTTTGAGAGGTTAAAATCCTTTACCACGATGCTTCGCCGCGCCGGATAGTGTATATTCGATTGGATGCGAGATGAGTTCAATTGGATACGTGAGGTCCTACATTGTGGATTTGTTTGTCTATGTAAGTGTTGCATGCATCAGGTCTGGTTCCGTTCTAACGCGTTCTCGAACGCCACACGGACGCGAACCTTCAGTTTACCGTTCGAACGCGTTCTCGAATGCTACGCGAATGCGCACGCATTTTCTTAGTTTCATCATGCATCAGGTCTGGTTCCGTTCGAACGCGTTCTCGAACGCCACACGAACGCGAACCTTCTGTTTACCGTTCGAACCCGTTCTTGGACGCTACGCGAACGTGCACGCATTTTCTCAGTTTCATCATGCATCAGGTCTGGTTCCGTTCGAACGCGTTCTCAAACGCCACATGAACGAGAACCTTCTGTTTACCGTTCGAATGCGTTTACGAATGCTACACGAATGCGCACCCACTGAACTGGGTCCTTTTCATCAGATTTCATGCATAATTGTCCCTAGTAGCTATCCCTTCGTATGATGAACCTGATTGCTTTTCTGTATTACGCAAGATTGTGTATGTTTCGTTCATCTGTATTCCCCACATATATGAGTACAATGTGTTTATTAACTTGTATGCTTACCGTATGTTAATTTATCTTTATGTATGCAAATTGAGACATAGATTACATGCAAATAGGCTGTATGCGAATTCAGATATATGTTAAATGTAAATTTAGATGAACTTGTTGATGTATGCATGCGAACTTAGGGGTAAATCATCCTTGGAAATATGTTGCTTAGGCTTGGTTAGATTATTGCGCAAATCATTTTATTACAAGTGGCATAAGTACGGGACCATTCTAAACCCAACGGTTTGAGGTCTTTCCTTGCGAGGGGTGAGTGCGGCCTTAAATCTCATTTTCCCGGTTCACACCGGGTGGCGACTACATCATTCTCCGGTTTAGTCCCCCGCGGGCTACTCCGTATTCCCAACCGGGCCGCGAGCCGGGGACAGCATGCGTCACCCAGTTTCTATCCCACAGTCTGGCGACTCCACTGGGGATAGAGAATCGGCCCCGAAATATTGTCTTGTGATATTATGATTTTTGCTTTAATTAAATGTGTTTACTGTAGGTGGAAAGGAGTTTAATCAAAGGCTCTTTTTAAGGCTAGGTAATGGTTTGGTGTCTTCTCTCATTCACTACCTTTCTATAAGGAAAAGCTGTGAAGGCACCTAGATAATCACTTACTTGTGGCCTATTGTGATGGACTAATTTGGAGGACTCGTTGTTGTTTTCTGTCACCAAGCGATAAGAGCCTAAGAGGCTAGGGTACTTAAGAGAGCCTCGCTCCACCCTCCCTCTGGGGAATCTACAACAGGAAATCCATTTGACAGTCAGTCACACACCATGACTCGTTGGCACGTACTGTAAGGTATAAAAAAGGTGCGCTCCCTTGGTCGCTCGAACCCTTGAGTGGGGAGACCTAGTTGTGGGTAATCCTTCGCCAGCGAGAGTCTTTGTCTACACTCCCGCAAACCCACATGTAGACCGGAATTGTATGGCCTATAGCAACTATTTCCTTGTGCTTGTGGACCATCCTCATTTGGATACGGTTGGACTTCTTGCCATGAGATGTGAACTTGTTGGGCCATTTAAACTGGGGCGAGTTCACTCCTATGACAGTTAGCCCAAAATCTTCTATAATGATGATGGGCCGATTTGTGTGAAAATTTTCATGAGTTGATATATTCCTTGTATCGCATGCATCTCCTTCATCTCTTGCATACATATACACTGTTAACACCCTCTATGTCAAAAAGATATCATAGAGTCCTGTTGGGTTAGGGAAGATGGAAGACTCACTAAAAGACTGGTAAAAGATATTAGTACATCTGATAGCGAGGTATCCAGGATAGATCAGTTGGAAAACGGTCTCGTCAAAATTACTGAACAGTTGTAGGCATTGATTACTGCTATGGCTGGTATGGCTGTACCCCACGCTGGGGGGTTTTGAGAATGTGAGGCGCAAGGAACCTCCGAATGGGTTGGGGCATGATATCCCCACTTTTGACGATGACATGGCAGAATATGCAACAGGCAAAGTGATGGGGTCTCAGGCAGAATTTCAGAAGCTTCGGGATCAGGTTGAAACAGTTACCCGCAAAATGAAGGGTAAGCATGAAGAGTTGTTACATTATGAGGCAATGACCTTCGAAGAACAGTTGTCTGCTCAGTTCAAGATGCCGGATATGGCTAAGTTCAACGGGAATGGGGATCCAAGGGTTCATCTCTGTCAATATGTATCAGTTATGAGTTCCGTGGGTTTGACAAAGCGACAGGTGCATAAGATGTTTGGAATGTCACTCGAGGGGGCACATGTGGTATGGTATCACAGCCTTGAGAAGAAAGTAAGGGAAGATTGGAGGGAATTGGCTGATGCATTCCTGAAACAGTATGTCACGGACTTGGAGATAGATCTATCACTCTGAGATTTGGAGAACACCAGGCAGAAACGGAAGAGAGTTGTAAGGAGTATGTGGACCGCTGGAGAAGCCAACTCTTAAAGATGCATACCAGGCCCTCAGAGAAGGACCAGATAAAAATGATTATCAAGGGGACCAAGCCCTCCATCTATGGGAAACTGAGGAGGATGACCTCTATGATAACTGATTTTCAACAGTTGAGGGAAACTGTCATGGATATTGAGGAAGAAGAGGCTGAGAATAGAAAATTCTATGGTCTAAACAGGAGGCCCATTGGGGGGACATCGGGAACAAAGCCCGTTTCTGCTGAGATTGCTGCTATCCGAAACCGGAGATTCTCCAACTTGGGTAGACCATTGTCCAAGGTATTGGAGAAATTGAAGAGAAAAGGACTCCTGAAACCTTTAGAAACCAAACCACTCCCAAATCCTCCACCATCACATCTCAACCTAAACCAATATTGCCAATTCCACCAACAGAAAGGCCACGATACCGACAACTGTGCCCGACTCCGCCATGAAATCCAGGACCTTATAGACTCAAAAAAGATACCCGACCCTGAAACAGAACACCCCAACACACACCAGAACCCTTTACCAAATTACCACTCTGTCCCGCCACCAACTTACATGATCAACTCCGGCCTGCCCGAAACATTTGTCCTCCAAACTCTCAACCACCAGGCTTCTTACGTTGAGATAAAGGATAACAGTGAAGAACCATAGGGCAAGGAAGAATGCAATGTTGCGAATGATGAAGTTATTCCTCCTAGTTTATTTGATCCTGCATTTTTTAATACATACATTGACTTAGTCTACATGTTCGAATCATTTTCTTAAATGATAATAAAGACGTTCATTTCGCTGAATCTCTTCTGCAATATGAGTATATTTGAGAAAAGCATTCAACATTGGTACTATGAAATTCAGTGATGTTTAGAACACGGGGAATCTTCGGAAGAAACAACAGTACAGTCAAATTCAGAAATGAATCAGTAACAGCTTAGGGCCGAGGCCCACATCAGTTTCAGTTTGGGGATGAGTCACAGCCCACATCAGCATCAGTTTGGGGATGAGTCACAGGGCCGAGGCCCACATCAGTATCAGCTTGGGGGCGAGGCCCACATCAGTATCAGCTTAGGGGCGAGGCCCACATTATCAGCATCAGTTTAGGGGCTTAGGCCCACATCAGTTTCAGTTTTGGGGATGAGTCCCAAGGCCGAGGCCCACATCAGTTACAGTTTGAGGATGAGTCCCAGGGCCAAGGCCCACATCAGTATCAGCTTGGGGCGAGGCCCACATCATCATCAGTTTAGGGGTTGAGGCCCACATCAATTACAGTTTAGGGATGAGTCCCAGGGTCGAGGCCCACATCAGTATCAGCTTGGGGTCGAGGCCCACATCAGCATCAGTTTAGGGGCTGAGGCCCACATCAGTTACAGCTTGGGGATGAGTCCCAGGGCCGAGGCCCACATCAGTATCAGCTTGGGCCGATGCCCACATCAACATCAGTTTAGGGCCGAGGCCCACATCAGTATCAGCTTGGGGCCGAGGCCCACATCAGCATCAATTTAGGGGCTGAGTGCCAAGGCCGAGGCCCACACCAGTTTCAGTTTGGGGATGAGTCCCAGGGCGAGGCCCACATCAGCATCAGTTTGGGGATGAGTCCCAGGGCCAAGGCCCACATCAATATCAGCTTGGGGGCGAGGCCCACATCAGTATCAGCTTGGGGGCGAGGCCCACATTATCAGCATCAGTTTAGGGGCTGAGGCCCACATCAGTTTCAGTCTTGGGGATGAGTCCCAGGGCCGAGGCCCACATCAGTTACAGTTTGGGGATGAGTCCCAGGGCCGAGGCCCACATCATTATCAGCTTGGGGGCGAGGCCCACATCAGCAGCATCAGTTTAGGGGCTGAGTCCCACATCAGTTTTAGTTTTGGGGATGAGTCTCAGGGCCGAGGCCCACATCAGTTTCAGTTTGGGGACGAGTCTCAGGGGCGAGCCCACATCAGCATCAGTTTGGCCGAGTATGGCACTCCGAAAGTGGAGCATGGTTCGAAAATGGACTACTATCACATCTCGCCGAAAATGGCACTCCGAAAGTGGAGCATGGTTCGAAAATGGACTACTTTCACATCTCGCCGAAAATGGCACTCCAAAAATGGAGCACGGTTCAGAAATGGACCAAGGAAGGTCTAACCCATCGGAATAGGATACATATCCATGCATACATGCATACATATCACATACATGCAATGTTTGTTTTGTGTTCGCAGGTTTGTAGCGGCAAAGACCATATCATCAAATAACGGTTCAAAAATGAGCCACATTCTCGCACAGCATGGTTCGAAAATGGACCGCTACCACAACAGATGCCAAAAATGGCACCCCAAAATGGAGCACACACAGCAGACGCCGAAAATGGCACTCCAAAATGGACCGCTACCACAACAGATGCCGAAAATGGCGCCCCAAAATGGAGCACACACAGCAAATGCAGAAAATGGCGTTCCAAAATGGAGCACGCACAACAGATGCCGAAAATGGCGTTCCAAAATGGAGAACAAACAGCAAAGGCCGAAAATGGCGTTCCAAAATGGAGCACACACAACAGATGCCGAAAATGGCGTTCCAAAATGGAGCACACAAAACAAAGGCCGAAAATGGCGTTCCAAAATAGAGCACACACAGCAAATGCCGAAAATGGCGTTCCAAAATGGAGCACACACAGCAAAGGCCGAAAATGGCGTTCCAAAATGGAGCACACACAGCAAATGCCGAAAATGGCGTTCCAAAATGGAGCACACACAACAGATGCCGAAAATGGCGCTCCATAAATGGAGCACGGTTCGGGAGTGAACCAGGGGTCGCAGCACCTCACCACCAAATCAACTCAACACATGGCAAGTCAAGTGGCCTTTGGCGAGCCAGGTAAGTGAAAATGCATTGCATAACTTTGATAGGATTGTCACTGTTACACATTACACAAGTCCCATCAAAGTGGGGGCGACTGTAGGCACTGCATTTTTGCATATAAGTCTCTATGATGAGTCTCTTTTGGAGGCACTATCTTTTAAGTCACGGAAGTCACGGGAAACGGAAGTCGGAAGGGGAAATTCATAATAGACATGTCATCAAAATTCATTTCACAAGTTCACTGTTTTCGTTCGTGCTGCGTTCGTTACTTCGTTCGAACGTCAGGCAGATTGCGGGCGTTCGTGTAGCGTTCGAAGAGGCGTTTGAACGGTGTCGATATTTCTGGTTTTGCTGCTAACCTCACACCCAAGCCCAATTAGCCCACCAAAGCCCATTAAAATATTAATTAAATCATATACCAAATTAAATGAAATATTAATTAAATCATATACCAAATTAAATAAAACATTAAATAAAATCATGCCTAATTAAAATCAATCAAGATTATTTTATACCAAACTTAACAAATATTATGCCTAAACAACACAAATTAAATATATTAACTTCCTAATTAGCCAAATCTTGTCCCCCCCTCTCAATCTTTTGTTTTCCTTGTTTGACACTAAATCAAATCCTCTTTAAATGCCAAATCTCTTTCCTTGTCAAGCAAGATTTAGCCCTACCTCATTTGCCTATAAAAAGAACCCAATTCTAACCCTTGAGACCCATAATTCATTCACACAAGAAAAGACCCAAGCTCATTGACACAACTAAACTCACACACACAACCCTCACAAATCAAACACACAGCCGAGACACATAAACACCAGCCACCCACTCCAACAAAACACCAAAAACAGTAATCCCAAACAGCCCCTTTACCTCACCAAAACAGCCCTCAAGTCACGCCTAAACAGCGGCCCAAATCACATCTAAACAGCAGCCCATTTAACCGTAAATACATGAGTCTAAAACACCAATAACAGCGATCAAAAGACAGCAGTAAATCAGCAGTACGACAGCAGCAAAATATCAGCAAAACAGAGAGAACGGCGGCTCAAAACAGTGAGACAACGAACGAGAGCAATGAACCAGTGAACCGGAGGAGTTATGGAGCGCTAACCCCTTCCGACGATCGTGTACCGTACGTCCGAGAGTTGACATAAAAGGTTAGACCTGAGGGTACTTTTCCTATTATTTCCATCTATCTTTTTTATTGTTTTATTCATCTTTGTCGCATGAGAGTCGTTTATTAGTGCATGATTGTGGCCCTTGAATGAATGCAAAATGTGTCGCCTCTTGTGGTATATAGGATGGAAACCCGGACATAAATTTCATAGCCGATTCTGAATGGACGGTAGTATGATCTGTACTCGGGATACAACTCCACGTACCACTTGAGTAAACGGCGCATATTTCGTTTCATGTTGTTTTGATGTGTTTATTATTCGTTATTTAATTTCTACATGCTATTCATTTGAGTAATGATGTGATCGAGCGCATGGGCTTAGTAAGTTGGATTAAAGGTCCTCCATTTCGAGGGGTTAAAGAACCTTTACCGCGATGCTTTGCCGCGCCGGATGATGTATATTCGGTTGAATGTGAGATACGTTCAATCGGGTATACGAAGTCCGATATTGTTGTCTTTAATTCTTATTTGCATTGTGTTATTAGCGCATGGGCTTAGTAAGTGCGATTAAAGGTCCTCTATTTTGAGAGGTTAAAATCCTTTACCACGATGCTTTCCCGCGCCGGATAATGTATATTCGATTGGATGTGAGATATGTTCAATCGGATACACGAAGTCCGATATCGTTGTCTTTACTTCTTTATGTATGTATTGTGTTGTTTGCGCATGGGCTTAGTAAGTGCGATTAAAGGTCCTCTATTTTGAGAGGTTAAAATCCTTTACCACGATGCTTCGCCGCGCCGGATAGTGTATATTCGATTGGATGCGAGATGAGTTCAATCGGATACGTGAGGTCCTACATTGTGGATTTTTTTGTCTATGTAAGTGTTGCATGCATCAGGTCTGGTTCCGTTCGAACGCGTTCTTGAACGCCACACGGACATGAACCTTCTGTTTACCGTTCGAACGCGTTCTCGAACGCTACGCGAATGCGCACGCATTTTCTTAGTTTCATCATGCATCAGGTCTGGTTCTGTTCGAACGCCACACGAACGCGAACCTTCTGTTTACCGTTCGAACGCGTTCTTGAACGCTACGCGAACGTGCACCCATTTTCTCAGTTTCATCATGCATCGAGTCTGGTTCCGTTCGAACGCGTTCTCAAACGCCACACGAACGAGAACCTTCTGTTTACCGTTCGAACACGTTTACGAACGCTACACGAACGCGCACCCATTGAACTGAGTCATTTTCATCAGATTTCATGCATAATTGTCCCTAATAGCTATCCCTTCTTATGATGAACCTGATTGCTTTTTTGTATTACGCAAGATTGTGTATGTGTCGTTCATCTATATTCCCCACATGTATGAGTACAATGTGTTTATTAACTTGTATGCTTGCCGTATGTTAATTTATCTTTATGTATGCAAATTGAGACATAGATTACATGCAAATAGGCTGTATGCGAATTCGGATATATGTTACATGTAAATTTAGATGAACTTGTTGATGTATGCATGCGAACTTAGGGGTAAATCATCCTTGGAAATACGTTGCTTAGGCTTGGTTAGATTATTGCGCAAATCATTTTATTACAAGTGGCATAAGTACGGGACCATTCCGAACCCAACGGTTTGAGGTCTTCCCTTGCGAGGGGTGAGTGCGGCCTTAAATCTCATTTTCCCGGTTCACACCGGGTGGCGACTCCATCATTCTCCGGTTTAGTCCCCAGCGGGCTACTCTGTACTCCCAACCGGGCCGCGAGCCCGGGACAGCATGTGTCGCCCAGTTTTTGTGTCCCACAACGGTGGTGTGTACTTCCAACTATGAGGAATAACATGTGAGTCATTCAGTATTCGGTCCAACCAATACCTACACATCTATATGAGCTTCCAAATCTCACGGTACATCATGTTAAACCATTGGAACTCCAATTTCAATATATGACATGTGATAGTCCTCTAGGTTATAGGAATTCGACGGTATTCCAAACCCAACAACTAGGAATATTTACTTTAATAATAGTTTACAATAGTAATACTTATCTCAATGTCAGACCATCTAGTATCCAGTATTACTACAAGACTATTCTAAGGTCGATGTCATTCTTAGCATATTTATACACCAATCTAATATGCATAATGACAATATCATTAAAAAGGTATGAAATGAAAATGTAGTTATTTTATTAATAAATAATAAAATATACAATACATCAATCGGATTAGCACTCCAAGCACCAACTCCAACATATATTCGTCTAGACTGGCTTATAGACATTTGTGAGCCATCTGCAGTCAAAATCGGAGAGACAGTCATGGTGGGATAGATGATGGAAAATAACGGAGATTGAGAATTCATGTGGATGCAACAACCGGAATCAAAGTACCAAGAAGAATTATATGAAGTGGCAGATAAGGCAGTAGAAGTACTGAGAGGTATTGAGAGTATCAGTCTAAGGAGTGTTTATAAGTTACTAGTGGATGTAGGAGATGAAGACCTTAGAGATAGCAGCAGCAATTGGAATTGCTATCTTGGAGGGCAGACCAGGTCTTGGGGGACGAGTGAGGCACTGCTCAATGGAATGGCTAAGCAGCTTGCAGTACCAATAATCCACCTTAGTGGGACAGCAAGAGGAAATATGGCTTCTTTTCTTGCATTTATGACATTCAATAAGATTTTATTCATTCAGAGTATGACTAGATTTGTTACAGGTACGACAAAATTTTCTTCCATCTTTTAAGAAATATTTGCCTGCGGCGGCAAGCACAACATCATCACGAGATGGCTTAAGTAGGCCGATGCGAGTTTCATCAGACAATAACCGAGAGACAACAGCTTCCAATGTAGACATATGAGATTGATGTAATAAAGAGGCTCTGCAAGATTCAAAATCATCAGTAAGGGCCATGAGAAACTGAATCAACCTCATATTATCACGCTGGGCAGTATATTTTGCTGCATCAACAACACAATTCATCGATGGTTCGGAGAGAGAAAGTTGGTCCCAAACAGATTCCATTGTAGCCAAGAAACTAGTAATAGACTGATCGCGCTATTGTTTCAAGTTATGTAATTATTCCCACAAGTGATAATGGTTAGAGAGAGTAGAAGTAGTGTACCTCGTGGCAAGCAGATCTCATACCTCTTTGGCAGTTTCATTGTGGCCAAACTGATGGTGAATGGAAGGAACCGAGGTACTCCAAAACCAAGTCAGGATCTGGTGATTCTTACTGCCCCAATCCTCGAGATGATAAACAAATTTGTCATCAGGCTCATTAGGTTTCTGTTGAGGAGGTTTAACATCACCAGTAACATAGCGCCATAACTTTCAACCTTTGAGAAAACTACGTATTCCTTGAACCCCGAGACGGTAGTTTGGACCTTGGAGGATGGTAGGAATGGGTTGCATAACATCATATTTGTCCATTGGAAAATTACTGGATGTGTCACTGGACGATGGGAATGATGTTGATGGCGTGAGTGGTAGCTGGAACAACTGGAAGAGGTGGCAGCGAGAGGTGGTTGTGGTACTAAAGTTTGAGGGTGAGAACTAGGGTTTGGAAATTGGAATTAGGTGTTTGAACACAAGAATAATGGTGTCTAGAAGGGAGATAAGACATATTTAGAGACATAAATAATGAATATCCGGATATCGGAACTCAGGCGTCTGATACCATATTAGAAATCGAAATAGGAGAGCTTAAGAAATATATACTATTTTTCTTGAATTCAATATGAATTACAAATTGCCTTTATATAGGCATTACAAAAGAATCAATATTAATTACATATCAATTAACATTACTATAATATCTTTAACAATTTGATTTAACATTGATATCATATCTTTAACAATATAAATTAACATTAATATCATATCTTTGACAATAGATATTAACATAATATCATATCTTTGACAATATGAATTAACATTAATATCATATATTTGACACCAATCATTAGCTTTTCTTTAACCCTTTGCTGAGTTGGATAATGTTGTCCCTAAGGGGTGTGGCTTGGTGGCAAAGGGCTTAGGACTTACTTGTCAAGTCTTGGGTTCAAGTGTATGGTGCATTTCTTGTAAGAGTTTGTCATGGACGAAGCCATGAGGTTTCTTGAGAGGTCGGATCAGATGATTTTGCGGCAGGGTTTCCAATGTTTAAGAAAAAAGAGTTCATTCTCAAGATCGCGTTATGCTCATGCCTCGATACTATCAAACGATGTCATTTTAGAGATAAATATAAAATAATTAAAAAAGATCAAAAGTTTGAGAATGCTTAAATTATCTCCCCAATAAAATTCTTAATAGAAATCGACGACGTCAAAATATTTTAATTATGGGAAATTAGCAGTCGTCATTAAAAATATAAAAATCATAAAGTTTTATTCATTGATTCACTCAAAAATTATAAAGTTTATTAAAAGATAAAAAACGTCTACTTATTTTATAGAGTAGTGATACATAAACACCATAAGACACACCCATACTTCATTTTTTTTTTATCCTCAATATTTTAACAAATACTCAAATCACCCTCCCAATACACATGGGTGTGTCTTGACCGCGGTTTGGTTCCGAATCAACCGAACCAGGTTAGAACAGGAACTGAACCGGTCAACGGTTCGACGGTTCTGAACCGAACCGAAACCACCGAATGATAGATTCGGTTCCGGTTCTTCAAAATTTAAAAACTGAACCTCGAATCGAACCTGAACCTAGGTTATAACCGAACCTTAAGAACTGAACAGTCAAACCGAACCGCAGAACCTATAAAATTTATTAGTTACTTAAGATAATATTTAAATTAATATTTATTAATTTATACTTTAATTAATAAAAAATTAATTTATCAAGATAATGTTAATTTTTTCCGAAAATATTTAACTTAATATTGTGTATTGTGATTATATGAATATTACTTAATTACTAAATTACGAATTATCATTATTATATGTATTTGTTTAACTAAAATAAGTTCATGAATGTTTAACACTCGTGTCATATTTGATAAATGGCTCATAATTTAGTTATTGATATATTAACGAGATTATTAATTTATATATTAATAAAATAAATTTTGTCAAATCCTTAGTTGTAATTTGGTTCCGGTTCCGGAATCGGAACTGAAGGAGAACCAGAACCGGATAAAATCGTATATTGTCTAGTTCGGTTCCGGCTCCTCCTTAAGCATGAATCGGAATCGCCGATTCAATTCTGGAACCGAACCGCGGTCATGCCTGTCTTGGGGTGTGTATACCTAATATTTGACACACATTTCATCATATACCTAAATTTATTATAAATTTGCACTTTACCATGAATCCGTAAATAAAATTTCAGGATTTATATATTTGTGATAATATATCAATCTTTGAGTATACAATTGATATTTTCTCTCCGGTTAATTCTCAAATACGCTGTCGTATTAATGTAACATTCGTCGAGTAAGGGCAGCTTGCTGGGTACGGTGCTTTTCTTGCAGTAAAGAAAAACCCTAACTCTCTTCTCTCTTTATTCGATTCAATTCAGGTACATTCGAACTCACTGTTGTCGCAAGTTGATTTACTTTTGTGCTCCAAATATATATTTTGTTCTTTTTCTTTCGTTGCTGTGAGACTTTTCGTAAGGGTTTTGACTTTCTACTTGTCTGTGGAAATGAATTTGAAGCACTTAGTTTCTAGGCAAACTATAAAAAATCTCTCTTTTTTAAATGGGTTCTCATTTAATTGTCACAGAAATTTATCCACCATACAAGCCCCACTGTTACCTTCCACTTCTTCACCAAAAAGCGATGACTCCACTCTCCTCCAAAACCCTAAAAACCCAAAACCCATTTTGTTTTTCAGAAGATACATTCATTCAACTCAAGAAAACAAACAAATTGCCTCAAGTATTGATCCCAAAACCGATTCTTCTGAGGAAGAGGATGGAGACATGAATGAGTTTTTGTCTAGATTTGTGTGGACAATGCGTGGGAAGATATCCGAAGCTTACCCAGATAGTGATAAGCAAACTATTGATGGTATGTTATTGATGATTGTTGGGAAAGTTGTGTCTGAGATGGAAAAGGGCAGTCTTGAGCGGATGATAGAATCAGCGACAGCTTCCGCATCTCGGGATTTTAGTGAGGATTTGTGGAGAACAGTGTGGGAAGTGAGTAATTTGGTGTTGGAGGATATGGAGAAAGTAAGGAAGAAGGATAGAATGAAAGGATTTTTGCAATCTGACGAAGTCAAGGAAATGAGTAGGTTTGCCGGTGAAATTGGTATTCGCGGGGATCTATTGAGAGAGCTTAGGTTTAAGTGGGCACGTGAGAAAATGGAGGAGAGTGAGTTTTATGAGAGTTTGGAACAACTTAGAAAAGAGGCAAAAGCACAAGAAAAGGGGGAGGAAGCAGAGAGCAATGTTGCTGAAGAGGGTGCTGGGGTGGAGGAGAAGGCTAAGGTTATCACTCTTCCAAAAAGACATGGGAAGATAAAGTACAAGATTTATGGACTTGATCTGTCAGATCCAAAGTGGACTGAAGTGGCTGATAAGATCCATGAGAGAGGAGAGATGGTTTGGCCTGAGGAACCAAAGCCGATAACTGGGAAATGCAAGTTGGTTACCGACAAAATCCTTACTTTAAAAGAGGAGGAAGATCCTTCTCCTTTGTTGGCTGAGTGGAAGGAGCTTCTACAGCCTAGCAGGACTGATTGGATCAATTTGCTTGATAGATTGCAGGAACAGAATACTCAAATGCACTTAAAGGTATACTGGTCCTAAAGTTTCTTCACCCCAAATCTTTGCTTGATGTTGCAATATTTATGGTTAACTAATTTCTTTTTCTTTTTAACATGGTTGTATTGAAATATCTAAAGAAACAAAATCATTTATTAACTCTTGTTCAGCATGTAGTTGTCTCTCCTTTACCACTTGAATATATCACACTGATATGAACATGAATCTCACTCTGCTTCATTTGGTGATGGAAATCCGAATTTTTTGGGTAGATGTAAGTGGTCAAATCTGAATGAAATTACTGCTTGGCATTTGGATGTTAATATGGAATGACTATGATTTCTGCCTTGGTTTTAGGCATGAATGTGATATGGAAAGCGAAAACTAGCTTTGCTTTGCTTTTATTTTCTTTTTTTGGTATTGCATCATCATTTTTGCTCTGTATGCTACTTTTTGGTTATTGGAAGTTTTTGATTCATGTAATTCTTTTGTTTCTATGAGCTATGAGGATGTGCTATATGTTATGTGGAATTAACTATTTTGATGTAATTAATGTTGAATGAATTTTTTGGTAGGTTGCAGAACTTGTGTTGAGTGAAGAATCTTTCCAAACAAACATTCGTGATTACTCAAAGCTTATTGATGCCCATGCTAAAGAGAATCGATTAGAAGATGCCGAGAGAATTCTTAAGAAGATGAATGAGAATGGTATTGTCCCTGATATTTTGACATCCACAGTTCTGGTTCACATGTACAGCAAGGCAGGCAATCTTGACCGTGCTAAGGAAGATTTTGAGAGGTTGATGAGCCAGGGATTTCAACTAGACGCGAAGGTCTACAACTCGATGATCATGGCATATGTAAATGCTGGCCAACCCAAGTTGGGTATGTCATTGGTTGATATGATGATCACAAGTGGCATAAAACGCTCAGAAGAAATTTACTTGGCATTACTTCGGTCATTTGCCCAGCGTGGTGATGTTAGGGGAGCTGGACAAATTACAAACATCATGCGGATAGAAGAATTCCAGCCAACTTTAGAGTCTTGCACCTTGCTTGTGGAGGCTTATGGACAAGCCGGTGACCCTGACCAGGCAAGGAGCAACTTTGATTACATGATAAGACTTGGGCACAAGCCTGACGACCGATGCGTTGCCAGCATGATTTCAGCATATGAGAAGAAGAATTTATTGGATAAAGCCTTAAATCTCATATTAGAGCTTGAGAAGGATGGTTTTGAGCCTGGAACTGCTACATATACTGTTCTTGTGGATTGGTTGGGCAGGCTGCAGCTGATCAATGAAGCTGAGCAGCTAGTGGGTAAGATTTCCGAGCTGGGTGAGGCCCCTCCTTTTAAGATTCATGTAAGCCTCTGTGACATGTATGCGAGAGCAGGGATTGAGAAGAAAGCTCTTCAGGCTCTGGGGTTTCTGGAAGCAAAGAAGGAGCTAATGGGCCCAGATGAGTTTGAGAGGATTATAAATGGGCTTATAGCAGGTGGGTTCCTGCAAGACGCTCAAAGGTTACACGAGTTGATGGAGGCACGGGGTTTTGTGGCATCTGAGAAGTTAAAGGTAGCACTAATGGCATCTCAAACCTTCAACCGCAAAAGACCATCAATGAGATAGTTTGGTACAGCTAACATGAGTTCGTCAACCAGTTGATTTGATGGGCAAGCCAAATGCTCTCCTTAAAGGAATAAGTTGAACTATTTACCTACATTATGGTCTCAATTATATTTTGTTGCGTCAGTTTTCCCCTAGTATCTATGCCCATATAGATATTATGCATTTCTCTGTCCTTTAGGTTTTTCCGTTTTTGGACCACAATACATTGCCCGTATAGAGGCAGGCTTTTTTTTTTTATGTGACAATCTGTTTTAATCATTTTTCATATCATCATCGATTTTGTGTGGGTTGCTGGCTGACTTTCATTTCTATGGATGGCAGCATACAAAGAAATATAATTTGTTCTCTGCCCCCTTGTTTTTGATTGTGAACGCGCAGTTCATCTCTCCAAAAGGAAACATGTTTGATCATGTAATTTTGAATAAAAAGCTTGAAGCTGCTAAGGTTTTAGGGCCATCCCTCGTGGGATTTTGACATACGTAATTTTCTTACATCTGCGGCATCCAAGAAATCGATGTGCCGAAGAATAAGTCGAGCCTTTAAACATTTATTATCTAAAGAGGTACCCATACAGACAACTGATCTCTATTTAATCGGGAAAATATCACATAAAAATCTCCGGCTGCCCCTATCTTTGTTGTCTTTTGAATGGAAAGGGCGTTGCACAATCCATGTACATCGCTTTTACACATCTTATCTAAAAAAAATGGCGTGCGTACCAAATTCATATTCAGATTCAGTTACACAAGGTTTCTAATATACAAATTAAGAGAAGTAACCTCTCAGTCCTCGCAAAATTAATTATGGATAAAAATTTCATAAGTGATGAAGCTACAATGCTCAAAAGAGAAATGTCATGGAACAGCTTTCATGCAGATAGATAGGTTTGCGAAAATAAATTACACTGCATTTCTGCCGTTACACGAAATAGATACCTGCAGTACAAAGGTGCTTCCATCGAAACAAATATGTACAACTAAATTGGAGGAAGGCTAGCATCATCAGAAAATGGTCATTCACAGGCCGGTTTGGTGTCAAAGCTGCTCAAGCAGATTGCAAAGGCTTGGAAGGCAGAGAGGGGATACCGATAATCCATTGTAAAAATGTCTTTCCCTAGCTTTCCAAACTGCAAAATCACCCTATCTTGTTCAGCCATTGAATCATTTTGGCCTGGCTCTGCAGCTGCCACCAGCTGGAAATTCTTCACGGATGCTACTGTAACTCGTCCTTTGAAATTTAGGCACCAACATTGTAACTGCTCATGCCATCTAGGAGCTTTATTTTTCAAAACCAGGGGATTCCCAGAGCTTTGGAATGATTCCAGTGGCCCAGAAAGGCTACTGGAGTTGAATTCAATAAGTGGTTTCTTTTCTTTAGATACTAGTGAAGGTGGAGGAGGAAATTGCTCCTCACAGCAATTTGTGAACTCTACTGGAGTAGGCGCAGTGCCCCCTTCTTGAATTGCAGAGATTGGAATTGAATGCATGGTACATTGCATTCTCCTCGGGCCTCTGGTGCGGAGGACATTAAGCTCATAAGATATAGTGGCCACATTATAGTTACTACTAGATCCTTTTGAAGATGCCTGCTTTGGAAAGATTTTTCGTTGTGACCTAGAATTGGAGTGGATGGCAGTATCGCATGGAGGCTGACTGTCATAAATTGTGAATTTGGTTCCAAGGAAATTAGACCTGTACAGAGTTTGCTGATTAATAGCATGAAATAAGGATGCCTTTTCTACAAGGACAAGAATCCAGTAGGGCGAGAGCGCACCTTAGTTTTCCGACATAATTATTGCTTGTTCGAGAGAAATCGTCTCCAACTAAGGATATCAAGAAATCAGTGTTTGTTGCCTTCCTGAACTTCCTTGCAGCCAACAACAACTTACTCATAACACCTGAAAGAGCTGTTGTTTAATTAAAATCATCAGCTGAATATATCAGCAATTGAAGCAAATAATTAACCCTCTTGAACATCTGATATTAAAGAAACAGATGGAGTAGAAAAAGAACAAGAAAAAATAAAAAATAAAATCCAGTATGATCTCAACAACAAAGGAAACTGTATAGAATACACTAAACCAGTGAGATCTCAACAACTTGTTCCCTGGAAAGTTCCATATAAGATGAATAGATGATAACCCCACAAAGGACAGCTAAGTTTTTATCTTAGTTTCAAACATCTTATATCAAATGAACTGCTACAGTGATCAACTAGTCTTCGATGCTCAGAGTATAAATCATAAATCATGCCATAGATTTGATAATCTATTTAAGATAAAAACCAATCATAATACCGTTTAAACCATCATTCTCAGTGGAATCTAAATTAAAAAAAAAAAAAACAATAGTACCATCTTGAAATTATCAAACCAAATTGTTTGTTTCAAAATTCACAAGTTGAATCCCACAAAGCATAGCATAGCAATAAGGGGAAAAAATCATAACATATCAATAATTCCGGGGCCAAGAGTAATTTGTTTCAAATCCACTTGTAAGACCCAGCAAATAAAAAAAAAAAATCAGAACATAGAAATAATTACCTGGGCTGAGACCAAGATACAGTCTATATGTGCCAGTTGGCCTTTCTCTCCTAATAAAGCATTGAACCGGAGCATCTCTTGGACCAGGCTACTCAAAATCCAAAAACATGAAAATTTAGATACATTAGCACCCAACACTAGAAAAATAGAACAAACTTTTTTACCCAAAAAAAATACCTGCTTTAGTGAAACGGGAAAAGAGAGCAACCCGCATTGCTCAGGAGTCCTAACCATCTCCTTTGTAACAGCCCTCCAAGGCTTGCAAACTGAAGCACAAGCAACAATATCCCTCCTGGCAGGCCAAGAGGTCTGGCTAGCTTCTATTCGTTGAATTATATCGTGCAGTAATTCAGGGGGCATATTTGCCCAAGGACTCTGCTCGATTGTAATGTTGGATGACGACGAAGAACCTTCAGGAGCAATATACGAACGCCCTCTACGTCGCATACTATGCTTCCCACTATCTGAACCTTTTCTTTCTGAAGCTCTTCTTGATATGTTACCAATACCATCTCGCATTTCCTTAATAATGTTCTTCAACGCCATCTTCAATCAGCTAGCACTTTTCACTACAGAAACAATTGCAAATAATAATTACAAATTCATCCAGATTTACTTTCTATCATATCTAATTGCTTAAGTTTACACGATGCACGATGTATAAGCTTTCCTTTTACTGTTCTTCAGTTCATCTCACAGATCAGCGCTTACTGCCTTGTAAAGATTATATTTTTTAAGATTCATGTCTAAAAAAGAAGGCTGGATCATATATCTCACGGTTTCAATTAAAAAGCATGAATTTCTCTCAAATTTTGAAACATTTTCGCCTACAATATAATTTTAAAAAATACGTTCATCCCAACAAAAAAAAAAATTCATCAAACAAAACAAGCTTCATCGCAAAAATGAAAAATTGAAGGCTAGAACAAACTACAAAGCAACCTAAAAGCCAGAATATGAATAAATAAACTATTAATTACGTTAATTTTAGATAAAAATAATTAAAAGAAACTGAAAAAATCCGAAATAATTTTATGATAATGAAACTCCAGATCTAACACGTAAACGAAAGAAAAGACAGATTCATGTACCAAATGAGAGACAAACTCATAGGAGATCCCAAAATTCTCTGAACAAATAGCGAATCGAGGAGAGAGACGAGGGACAATTTCGACAATCTCTCTGTATCTTGAACGAATCAAAACTTATTAACTTTTAACAAATCGCTGAGCGAGAAATTATTAAAAAAAAAAAAAAACCACGAGCTAGTTCCTCACCAAAACGGCGTCTCAGGTCGTCGTCTCCCTCGCATGCCTCTCTCTCTCTCTCTCTCCGTCACCGCGAGATCACCACCACCTGGACCTGAGAGGCTGCTCAGCCCAGCAACTGCCACCAGCCACTCAAAAAGCTTTTCTCGGATCCCGATTTCTCATCTTATTTAAACGAATTTTTCTTTCAAAATAAAAAATAAAATTTGACCTCTCCTTTTCGTCTTGTTTCATCCGTTAAAATTATTTGGCTGTATTATACAGCACCGCCTGCTTAAAATCATGTGATGTTATTATAAACAATAAAGTTTATTTTATTTATGCATCTTGGTCCCTAATATTATTGGCCACAAAAAGAGAAATTATCAAAATTAGGTAGGTGCGAAATTTTTTTATCAAATTTTGACAATCATTTTTTTTCTCCAAAATATGAACACATTTATAATTTTCGACAAGAATACTCTCTTTCCATCTTTCAAGCTTACCAAAAATAAATAAATAAATAAAATTGGGGACGATTTTTATGACACTTAATATGAACTCTTGCGACATATTTGAGACAACTTATAATAATTCGCAATACTTTTATGACACCCATAAAAACACATTAAACAAGTCTGCACTTAATATGACCTCTTGCGACATATTTGAGACAACTTATAACAATTTGCGATGACACCCATAAAAAAAATTAAACTCGCAAGCCTGCTTGGGTTCCATTGCAGCTGCTATCTGAATTTTTTTTTTTTTTTTTAATTCAAGTAAAAAAGAAAAGTAAAGACAACAGTATCGTTGTATTTTGTGAGGAAAAATAAATGAGTAATAATATACTTACTTATACTTTTCCTGAATTTTATCCAAACTCTTTCACTGTAACTTCAGTGAAAGTTGGGATAAAATTAAATAAAAATGTGAGTAAGTTTATCATTTTTGAAAATAAATATTCTCTATTAATATTTGAATATAATTGATAAGTATTATAAAATTTGTACAAAATCCTCATAAATTAACTACATTCTTTAAGTTCTTTTATTTGAATGCTTATAATAGTGGTTGGTAATGCATATCATCCATACAGCTTGATACTACAATAATTTAATCCAAAAATGAATGTGTTTGTTTATTTTTAGAGAGAAATATTTTTTTTTTTTTTAAACTCTTTTAGATTTTCCAAAATTTTGTGTGTTAAATTTTTTTTTTTTTTTTTATTTTTAATGTGGAAATGTTTATTGAGGATAAAACACGCTAATCTCATGCTTTTGGATTAAGCACTGTCGTTGTTAAAATTATGGTTGTCATTGATTGACGTTACAAACACTCCCTTCACTTTAAAGCACCATCGTGCTGTTATTATTATCTTTATTTTTTCATGAAGCACCTTATTCTTTTTTTTTCCTAAATAAATAAACGTTTTTTTTTTATTATTATTGTTATTGAAGAATTTTCTTTTTTTTTATACAATATAAATCTAAAGATATACAATAATTGAATAATAGTCATTACCGACCATTAAAACCATAAATGTGACAATAAAAACTAGATCTCTTCAACTTTGTCTTCTATCGAATAGATATATAGTTTGTGTCGAGTTGTATGACCTTTATTTTTTATTGAAAGAATAATTTTAAATTTTTCAAACATTATCCTAACCTTACTGGTATCAAGTCAATTAACAATTTAGCCATAAAATTTCATCTAAAGGGTTAATGACAACATATACATATACTTTTTGTATATCTAATTTCAATACTTTGAGATTTTATTTTATTTTTTGAAATCGTTGGAAATCCCGCAGTCAAACCACTCATTTCGGGGTTAAGTGAAGTAAGTAAAACCTCCGACTGTCCCAGACTCTTACAAGAAATACACTTCCTGAAAATTATCGATTATTACTTAGGAATTGTAGCATTATATTATTGAAAAGACCCACATACCTTGATGTAAAAGCAATACTAAAGAAATTATATTGTATTGAAAATAAAGGTATGTCCTTACCTGAAAACTACAAAATTGAAGGATTTACATGTTATTATTCTATGGTTTATGAAGTTACTAGAATGGAAAACATTATCTACTAGTAATACAGCTTTTATTCCATCATTGAATATGGGCTACAATTATTTTTTGTTTTAATTTTATAATGTGAATGCAGACATCACACGTACAAAGTCATTGCTTAGCATACATGTTAGTATGTTACTCAATTAAAAACACAGTCTTGTGTCACATCAAAAAGGTCTGGAACCAAAAATATGAAGGCAGTGTGTGTATATATATATATTAGTAATACTGTAATAGAAACAGATTAGAAATTTGAAATAATAATGAATTCGGGCAATTTATTAATTTCAAATCATGAAACAATTTATTAAACTTGAAAAAAAATGGTGGATCCAAGGGCATTTTCTGTGTTGACATGACCTAGTAAGAGATGAGTAGTAGTAGTTACAGTTTTCATGCAAAGGAGCCCCCTCGAATTTACTGTTTTTATGTTAGGGCCCTAAAAAAACTAATTCTAAATCCAATTGTCCTCTCTCTTTTTAACACGTGTAGATGCCCGGAGGTGACACACGTGGCGACGTGGGGCCACTGGAACGCCACGTGTGCGGTCAAAGGTGAAAGGTGTGAGATAGAACACCGTGTTTTCATATGTATAATCATCATGCCAGGTGGATAATGATGGTTGGTCTGCTATATATATATATATATAATGATTAAGTGTTGTGATGTATTCGTGTTATTGGTTACTTTAAAAATCGCACACTGCCGAGAGGGTGTCCGATTTGTGGCCAGCAACAGTGACAGTTACACGTGTTCACTATCACAACGCTGTGCGAATGCATGCATGCCTGCTTGCTTACATTGTGAATGCATGTGGGATTAGGCCAAATTAAGAGTGACCGGTCATGATTCGTTTAAATTCAATTCGATTCGCTTTAAAGTATGCATGAATATCAGATCAGATCATGTTTGTTTGGTTCGTCGGATTTCGAATCGAATCGGATAAATTTAGTAACTATCGGATCTAATCGAATTTCATTCGATCCGACAATGAATCTGAATCCAATAGAATATTCGATTTAATAAAGGATTTAAATCCAATTGTGATGAGGCCTAGGATGTAGCCCCAGATGGTCAAGGACAAACCACTACCGTGCACGTTCCAGAGGGTCCAATCACGAGGTCTCGAGCTAAGATGATCCAGGAAGCAATGCATGGATTAGTTCATAGGACCGCATCCAACTATTCACAAATCCAAATGCGAGCCTCTACTACATTGAATATGAAGCTGGACGATCATATGATAGTGAACCTTATTCAGCCGTGGAGCATCATGATATTTAGGACTTATTTGTTTATTTATTGTTATTTTATTTAGGCTTGATATTTGTTTTAATTCGGCCCTTTTATTTATATTAGTGTATTGCGTAGGGTTTATTATTATGTTTGGGAATTAGGTTAAGCATGTATGGGTATGCATGTGCGGTTAGCCTGGGTTAGTTTTAGGATACACGCCAATTGGCGTGTGGGTAGCTTTATCTTTTCAATTTTTTTTGGGATTAAGGTTTTGGTTAAAAGCCTCTTTATAAAAGACTAACCATGGTTCTATTTTTTGGACAATATTTCTTTAATAAAATTTCAATATTTTCATGAGCTTGTGAGCAACCGTCCACTTGTTCTCATTGAATTTGGCTTATCAGAGACTTGTTAACCCTTTGTGGTGCCTCCATTAGCACTCTATGTTTATATTGTTTGTTCTTCAGAGGTTTAGAGTTGAACCCGAATTGACTTGACTTTTGTTGAGAATGATCTGAATCTTGTATGGGTTTGCTTGACTTGTTCCAGGAAGGTTCTCATCAGTTGATATCAGAGTAAAGGTTCCAATGTCAGTTCATATATATACTCATTTTTTATTAGTTATTTTGTCTTTTGTGTGTTTGATTCTATCACGTGTTTCCTTATTTTCTGTTTGCGTTTTCATTATCTTATGTTATGCGTTATATGCTTTCTGTATTGTGTGTTTCATGTGTTTTCATTTTTTTGTTCTGCGTTTCATTGATTTTGTTTTGTGTTCTTTTTGTCCTACATTTTTTGCTTTCTGCCCTGGTTCTTTAATCATGTTTCTGTGATGACTGTTGCATTTAATCTCGTTTATCATCAATTCTATTTGCGTGACCTAGGGTCTAAAGCCTTAGGACTCATTGTGGCAGTAGGTAACTCAGTAAGGAAGCCTTAGATTACTTGGTGAGGGAAATTAGGAATTAATCAAAACTAGGAAAATTTCATTACACCAAAAGTCTTAGAAGTTTTGAGGGATGCAATTAAAAAGTACAGAATCTTGAATTTTTACCTATGTTCAAATTTACTTTTTGGGTTTGTCTTGTCAAACTATGGTGTTTGGAGTGATTTGGCCTTGAGTGATAAAAAAATATTTAGGTGGAATTGATTACCTAGTATCCTATTTTCCGTAATCTAGAGTGTGTTTTCTTTCTTTCGCGCTTGTTTTCACACTTAGCTAGCTTGACACTACTATTCCAAATACTTTGTTTGTCATGTTCTATTTCTTTCCTTTCTTGATTAAGTCTTGTGATCATGTCTTAATCTTGTTATACTGTTTGCTTATTTCTATCTATCTGTTGAACTTGCAATCTAGCTGAACAGCTGTTATTGGGAAAATACTGAGGGTTTTGGCCACACTAGGCTCAAATCATTTGAGAACTCGTCCGAGGGAAAGATGGGTAAAAGACAAAGTTTGAGTGAGCTCAGTTTCAGGTAAAAGCTTTTGAATGACAAACATGAGTGAATTGTGAGGATTTTTACGTTTTAAATATTTTTTATTACTAATATTTTTTTGTTGTAGAAAAAAAGGAAAAAAAAATATCCAGAGAAGCCGAAGCTCCAAGTAAGAGTGATTATACTCAACAGGAACCCGGATTGAGAGATGTGGCATTGAATATGGCGATTCTTCAGCAAGAGTTTACTAGATTTTAGAGATGATGAGGGATGTGCGAGATAAAGTCAAGGCGATGAGGTAAAATATCACTCAGGAAAGTAGAACACAATGACCTCCTAGTAGGTTACAGATAGTGCCCATGGATGAGATGGAGGCCGAGAATGAATTTCACTTTGATGAGGAGTTTGACAGAGAGTCTGAGGTGGATATAGGTAGATCTCGGCCTAGAATGAGATGGTATGAGAGAGAGAGTTCAAAATGGGTCATGGGGATGAGGCAAATGGCGACTTAGTAAAAAATAAAGATGACTATTCCTATATTTCAAGGCAAGAGTGATCCTGAAGCTTACTTAGAATAGGAGCGTAAACTAGAGCTGATTTTTTACTGCCACAACTATTCAGAATTAAAAAAGGTGAAGTTGGCCATTATTGAATTTACAGATTATGCGCTTGTTTGGTTGGACCAGATGATAATATACATTAGAAGAAATAGGGAGCGCCCGATCACTACATGGGCATAATTGAAAAAAGTTATGAGGAGATGATTTCTACCTAGCCACTACTACTAAGACTTGTACCACAAACTTCATAATGTCACATAAAGGTTTCAAAGTGTAGAAGAGTACTATAAGAAGAAGGAAATTGCCATGATCCGAGCTAATGTGGAGAAAGATCAAAAGGCCACCATGGCACATTTTCTGAGTAGGCTGGATATGGAAATTGTCAATGTGGTGGAGTACACATGGCAATGAAAATAGAGCGACAGTTGAAGCGAAAAGTGTAGTGAGAAGTAACTCGGGTCCGAGCAATACATGGAAGCCAAAATAGAGGGATAATAGTAGGATATCACCATCTAAGTTAAATCCGAGGCCCCCAAAACCAATGGAAAATTCCACCACCAAGCCTAAGTCAAAAACCGACATACCACCAAATAGAAGTCATGACATTAAATATTTCAAGTGTTTAGAGAGTGGTCACATAGCTTCGCAGTGCCCTAATAAAAGGACCATGTATATGAGGGTGATGGTGAGTTGATTTCAAACGATGAAGAAGTTGATGATAAGATGCATGCGTTGGAAGATGTTATTGATGAAGAGGGCATTGAGTATGCAGCAAATGAGGAGTCCTTTGTGACTAGACGTGATTTGAGTACCCATGCCAAGGTTGATGATGATATAACTCAGCAACGGGAGAACATATTGTTGGGGTTTTTGGGGCAAGCGCAGCGGAAACTCACGATTCGGGCGAAATCGTAACTTTAAAAACTTTTAAAATTACCGAATAAATTATTAAATATCCAATATGAATAATGCATTCATATTTCACCTAAACATATTTATTCGATATCAAATAATGACATAAATAGGTTAGAAACACTACAAAACTTTTACGAAAATATTTTTCCATAAAATGGTATAAAATGCATTTTTGTCTGAACCGACCAACCAACACACATGAGGCTGCCCAGGTCAGCTTCAATAGTGGCTTCCCAAACAGTCACTAATTCACTGTTTGGATAGCGGACACCCGGTAAGCCCAAAACTCACCCGGTAACACCGTTTTTCACCGTTTTCGCATATTTCAACTCTAAAATAATTTTCGGCAATTGTTCCAATACCCAAAACACATACAATATATTTATACAACATACTTTTTATCACCAAAATCACAAAAAATCCAGGTCTGATTTTGTAACCAAAAATATCATTTTTCATGCTTTAAATCCAATTTTCTCAACATTAATCATATCAACATTAACACAAACCAAAGCCACCATCTATGAAGAACTCAAGAAAAATTCTAGGAGTTACAAGAGTGGTCATAGCACTCTAAAATGGAAACAAGTTATCAAATGATAAAATTGAACTAATATGTGTTGGGAAGCGGCCGCGAGTGCGCAGCGGAAAATTAAAATTATTATGCTGCTTTCCCTTTGCCCAAGACCCATTTGTTTTGATTATTCTACAAGCCTAGGCATGTTACTATATATTCTAAGCATAAAACTCATAAAACATGCAAAGAACATAAACCTAAACATGCTAACTATCATAAGAACTCTAAATAAAATAAAGAAAGAAAAAGACTTACTTGAACCGTAGACTCCTCCAGTCCTCCCTCCAATCTACAAGATTTTCTCGAACTCAGCAAGCTCTTCCACGTTCCAAAGAGCCACCCAAGTGTGGCCTCCAAAGATGCACACACCAAATCCAAAACTCAACGGCAAGACTACGCCTTGAGTGCACAGGTTTTGCCATTGGTGCTAGCCTAGGTAAATACCTCAAAACTTTTAACTCGAGATTCCTCTAGTCAATTAGACTTAAGGATCCTCAAAATCAGTGGCTTACTCTTAAAATTTAGAGCTGCTCACTTATATAAACCCAATATATGAAAGGTTTGGTGTAAAAAAAATTATGAAGAATTCTTTGGGTTTATATAGTGCTCCAAAGACAACAAAATTAATTAAGAATATGATGTGGGATAAAAGCTAATTTAATCTTAGCCATTGGATCTTAATTTAGTGGTTTAATGAGATTATAAAACCCTAATAAGAGTTTGGGCCGAATTGGAATTCAAAACAAATAACAATTTTTTTTACTATTAATGTTACTATTCATGTGAATAGTAAAATTTTTTTTAATTCCAATTCCCAAAGTGCCCCCATCGTCATTCACCAATCCCTAAGCCACTATGGAACCTCATAAATGATATGTTCATAATTAAATACATTGAACCATTTATGAACAATTCCTACAGCAATCATATATGCTGTTATATTTTTACTGTGCACTGTTAACCATTGATTTCGACTTTGTTGTGTGTGACCTTTTGGGTTCCACTCAAGTTGGACATGAAATGAATCGTGATAATTTAATCAAATATAAATTATCCTCCGATCAGATGGTCGTTCGATTTCAATGACCAAGGTTGACATCTAGCAACATACCAAGGCCCCCAAATGAGAAAGAAATATATATATACTCATTCTGTATGCGATTTACATATGATACGATCTCTCGCCTCATTGTATCCCCACCTATTGATCTAGGGTACGGAAAGTGTCTACCCATATGGTCAAATGTATGATGTTGATAGTGTCATGAATCGTGATAACCCAAGAATCTCACATGATTCTTCCGTTGTGGCCACAGTCTCAAGCACTGATCACACATATCAACCCGTAAATTGGAATACTACTCTTATAAGAAAATATTATCCGAGAGAGTGGCGATTCTCTGTTGTATCTTTATAAACTTCATGTGTTTTAACAAATGACCCAATCATATCCTTATGACCGGATCTTTTGAACCGGGGAAGGAGAATGTCAAAGTTATTTGATCCACACATAAGATTATAAAGACCTCAAGTCTAAGGACTAGTTATATAATTGATACATGAAAGTTCTCACAGACACATGAGATAAACACTCCATATGAAAACTTTCGGCGGTCAGTTCGATGGACACGAGCAACTCATGTATCCATGTGATACACCAAGCGGACGGATCTTTGTTAGTAGCCTATGAGATCGGTTACCCTACTTAAGGGCGGATCATATCATCATGCTAGTCTCTCCGCTTTGTGAACGCCCAGATTATTCACAAAACTATGACTGGGAACGTTTAAGAGTAATGATTCTCATAAGGCGTGGAAGTCATCATCTTATTACTCCAAAGGCTTTATTACAGTGTTTGATGATTCATATAAGTTATGTAAGACATGTATAATAAAGATTGCCATTTTATTAATTAATGAAAATATTACAAATACATGTACATAAAGCTCATCCACAAGTTGGGTATAGAGCATATCCCTAACAATCTCCCACTTGCACTATAGCCAACTAGTATGAATCTGGACACCATACTCTCGGGTGTGCCTATCATGCTTTTGTTGAGTCAGCCCTTTAGTCCGAGAATCTACATGATTATCTTCTGTGGGTATTTTCTCTATAATAACTTCTTTTCTCTCAACAATCTCCCTGATGAGATGAAATCGCCTGAGTACATGCTTGGATTTATGGTGGGACCTTGGTTCCTTTTATTGAGCAATGGCGCCCATGTTGTCACAGTACATCGTGACGCCATTCTTTATCGTGGGAATCACTTCCAGCTCCGTGATGAACTTCTTTATCCAGACTACTTCTTTAGCTGCCTCAGATGCTGTAATATACTCGGCTTCAGTGGTGGAGTCCGCTGTAGTTGACTGCTTTGAGCTTTTCCAACTTATAGCACCGCCATTTAAGTAAACCGATATCCTATTTGCGATCTGCAGTCATCCCTATCGGTCTAAAAGCTTGCATCACAGTAACCAATGACTTTCATCTCTGAACAATCTCCGTATGTCAAAAACACATCCTTAGTTCTTCTCAGATACTTGAAGATTGTTTTGACAGCTGCCCAGTGTTGCTCACCAGGATTTACCTGATACATGCTCGTTATGCTAAGAGCATAAGAGACATCAGGTCTTGTACATAGCATGGCTGATGAATGGTAATTATATCACTATTTCCCACACATTTAACCTAATATTTTGTATAGTTTCTTGAGTTTTGTGAATATTTTGATGTGTTTTGTGTTATTTTGTAGATAAATAAAGTTTCAGGACATTCTGGAGGTGATTTGGGGCCAAAACAGTGAAAACGGACGAAAATGGCAAAATGGTCATTCTGCGCGTCGCGACGCCTAAAATGCGTCGAACAGTGCTAACGTGCGCCTGGTCCACATGTCAGAATCTGAAAAGTTTGACTTTGCTAACGTGCGCCGTGCCACGTGTCTCCATCACAGCTGATTTGCTAACGTGCGTCGTGCCACGTGTCATCATCCTACGGTGCCGACAATCACCATTACCACGTGTGCCACGTGTCACTCCACGTGTCTGCCATGTCATCGTCCACATCACCATTTGACCGAGTCAAACTGCCACGTCATCGCCACATCATCATCAACCAATTACAGCGTGCCACGTGTCACAATTCTACGGTGCCGACAGTCACCATCGCCACGTGTCGCCATGTCAGAATCAATTATTGACTCACTTATCCACAATTGACAGGTGGCGATAAGAATCTGAAATTAGCCAATCAGAAGCCGCCACGTGTCACAATAATTGAGATCCAACAACCTTGCCACGTGTCACCTTATCACCTTATCCAGAATCTGAAGCCGACAAACCAGAAGCTGCCACGTCGACAAACCGTGCGTCGCGACGCGAGCACGCCGGACCCTTACTGACGCCTATAAATAGAGCTCGAAATTTCAGTTTCAGATGTACCATTCTTTCTAAATTCTCTCATATAAATAGGAAGTTTTCTATCTAGTTTCTTTTAAATTTTAGTTTTGTAATTAATTTTAATTACTTTCTGTAATAATAGTGATTTACTTTATTTACTTTTTACAGTTTTTACTATTCACTATGAGGAGGTAACTTCCCACTGCTAGGGTGAAAGGTAATTCTTTTACTATTTCTATTTAGATTAATCTCCCTTAAATATAATAGATTCACTAGTTAAAATATTGACTTAAAAAGGATACCGCCAGATTGGTCGGTTGGTAATTAAATTTTCTTACCGCCTATATGGCATGTTTATTTTGGTTCCGGCTTTATGGCCGGTTGGACTTAATTTGACTTAATCAGGTTACCGCCTATATGGCTGGTTGGTAAAATAATCATAAGTTAATATATTATATTAAGGGAGATATCTAAATTAGTAAATAATAAAAGTTGATCCTTTTACCTAAGCATTTTATTTTATTGTAATTTACTTTTCAGCTTTTACTTACCGCAATCATTTTTCAGCATTTTTACTTTATGTCTTTTACTTTTAAGTTTTTATTAGCCCTAGTTATGTGTTGTAACTAAGTTAGATATCTGGGGTTGTGATGAATTCTAATATCACTATTTTATAAGGGGTTATTTTATAGTTTGGGTAATTTAAAGGTTTACTTATTAAGTCTTAAGCTTAATGCTTCTTGTTGTCTGATCACCAATAAGATTGATGTGGTAAATCTAAAATAAACTTGACAAATGAATTTTAGGTTTCAGCCTTAGACTTAATAGCCCACGATATTCTTTGAGGATAGATAACCCTTTAATAGATTTCCTTACATGATAGACATATACCTGTCAGGCGGGGGTAGCCATAATTAGAGCTTAAACTTAATGAATCCAGATAATTTGGTTGACATAGACATATGGTTCAATTGGGTTAAACTAGGTATTTGCGTCTGACCATCGACAAAGGCTTTCGCATAATTTAGTGTTCCAGGTTAGTAAACCGATTTATTACACAAACATAAAATAACCACTTCATCTTTTAAAAGATATTAGAAAGATTTACAACCCTAGATAGTTTTTAATATTGAATTTTCTTAAACCTACTTTCGAATAATTTTATTTACTTGTTTTTAAATTTAGAATCGTTACCATTTCAAATCAATCAAACAACCTGTTAGATACTAGTAATCATTTGACCTCATAAAATTAATAGCTTTGGTATTAAGTCCTCGTGGGATCGATACTTTTTATACTACTTGAACGATACATGCGCTTGCGTTATACGCGTGTGTTTACGCACCGGTCAAGTTTTTGGCGCCATTGCCGGGGACTTATTTATCTTTTACTATTAGTTTAGGGGTTAGATACCTTTACTTGTATCTAATTTCTTTTTTACTTATTATTTTTGTTTTCTTGTGTTTCAGGTTCTCAGAAACTTCATGAGACGAACCAGAAGCTTTGAACTCCGACCGCTTGACCCGGAAATTGAAAGAACCATCAGGCAGTTGAGAAGGGAAGGCGAGAAGGCCAAGAAGCTTTAGTCAACATGGAAACCGAACCTTTGAACGTTGAACCACCAATTCCCATTTGAGACAGAACCATTCTGGTGGTTGACAGACTCATTTCTTGTATTGTACTTACTCCATTACCAGTAAATGCGGGTGACATCAAAACATGTATTTAGATGATTCAGCAGTCAGTTCAGTTTGGGGGGAATGCAATTGAAGATCCTAATGCCCACATCAACAACTTCCTAGAAGTTTGCGGCACTTTCAATTACAACCGAGAAGCTGAAGAAGCAATGAGACTGCGTGTTTTTCCATACTCCTTGAAGGACAGAGCTAAAGCTTGGCTACATTCACTACCAGCAGGTTCCATCACAACTTGGAACACTTTAGCCACCAAATTTCTTGCAAAGTACTTTCCACCAGCCATAACTGGAAAGCTGAGGAATGACATCACATCCTTTGTGCAACAAGACTCAAAAACTCTTTATGAAGCTTGGGAAAGGTACAAAGATTTGCTCCGGAAATGTCCTCACCATGAGATTCCAAAATAGCTTCAAGTCCAAACTTTCTATAATGGACTTTTTGGACTGATGAGAACCACAATCGATGCTGCTGCTGGAGGAGCTTTAATGGCAAAAGGAGAAGATCAAGCCTGGGACCTAATCGAAGAAATGGCCAACAACAATTCCTTGTGGCCAACAGAAAGGAGCATGATCCAAAGAATTACAGGAATTTATGAAAGTGGAGCCAATACAGCAGTCAACGCCAAGCTGGATCAGATATGCAAATTCATAGAGACTTTTACCACTGGATCCACAAGTTCACCATATGGAGGAGCACCGGAACCAAACCAACTTTAAGAGACGGTGAATTATGTCAACAATTTCAACAGACAGAGGAACAATCCATATTCCAACACCTACAACCCAGGGTGGAGGAATCATCCTAATTTTTCATGGAGCAACAATTCAGGGCAAAAGAACAATCCACCACCTGGATTCCAACAGCAGAACAATCCACCACCTGGATTCCAATAACAGAACAAAGGCCAGGAGCAGACAAATGAACCAGGAATAGCAGAAGTGCTGAATCAGTTAAAAAAGTACGATGCTATGTTTCAGAGCCAATCAGCTTCCATCAAAGCACTGGAGAATCAAATCAGACAACTGGCCAATACTCAGAGTTATAGACCGCCAGGTAATCTTCCCAGCAACACAGAACCAAATCCAAGGAACCGAGGGAAGGAGCAATGTCAAGCCATTACCTTAAAAAGTGGTACTGAGATCAAAAAAGATGTTGGAATCAAGGCAACAATTGAGGAAGTTCCAAAAGATGCAGTTCCACATATGGAGGAAAAAGAAGCAAAGGAAAAAGAACAGATCATTCCACCTCCACCTTTTCCTCAACGATTTCAGAAAAACAAACTGGACAAGCAGTTTGCTCGATTCCTGGAGGTGTTCAAAAAGCTTCACATCAACATTCCTTTGCAGAAGCCTTGGAAGAAATGCCCAGCTATGTAAAATTCATGAAATACATTCTTTCACGAAAATGAAGATTGGGAGACTACGAGACAGTAGCATTAACGGAAGAATGCAGCGCCATCATTCAGAGGAAACTTCCCCGAAGTTGAAAGATCCTGGCAGTTTCATTGTCTCATGCACCATTGGAGAACACTATATTGGTAAGGCTTTATGTGACTTAGGTGCAAGTGTTAATTTGATGCCTTTCTCTATTTACAGGAAACTGTAAATTGGAGAAGCAATGCCTACCTCAGTCTCATTACAACTTGCTGATCGAACGCTCGTATTTCCAAGAGGTGTTGTTGAAGATGTGCTGGTCAAAGTTGACAAACTCATTCTTCTAGCAGATTTCATTATCCTTGACATGGAAGAAGACAAAAAAGTACCTATCATTCTTAGGAGACCATTCTTGGCTACAGGTAAAGCTGTGATTGATGTGCAAAAATGAGAACTGACCATGAAAGTGCAAGACCAAGAAGTTACCTTTAATGTTTTCAAAGCCATGAAATTCCCGAGGGATGAAAAGGAAGAAGAATGCTTCAGAGTTGATGTTGTTGATAGTATCATTCAAAATACTGAGCCAAATCCTACAGATACACTTGAAGCTTGCATCACCAACATGACTGACAGCGAGCTAGATGCTGAAATCCTAGAATGTATCAACTACCTTGACAAACCATTCCGATTCAAAGCGAAACCACCAGTTGAAAGCTTGGAACTGCCAAAGAAAGATCGAATCAAGCCTTCAATTGAAGAACCACAACGGCTGGAGCTGAAGTTACTTCCGAGCCATCTCAGGTATGCATTTCTTGGAAACTCCTCTGAATTACCTGTTATTATTTCTTCTTCACTAACATTAGAGCATGAAGAAAAGTTACTGAGAGTATTACGAGAGCACAAAAGAGCCATTAGCTGGACTATAGCAGACATTCGAGGCATTAGTCCATCATTTTGCATGCACAAGATTCTGATGAATAATGAGTACAAACCCATAGTGGAGCATCAACGGAGACTCAATCCAATCATGAAGGAAGTCGTAAAGAAAGAAATAATCAAATGGTTGGATGCTGGCATCATTTACCCCATCTCAGATAGTAGTTGGGTGAGTCCTATGCAGTGTGTACCAAAGAAAGGAGGAATCACTGTGGTTACCAATGAAAAAAACTAGCTAATCCCAACCAGAACGGTGACTGGATGAAGAGTATGCATGGACTACCGAAAGCTGAACAAAGCAACACAATGGACCATTTTCCGCTCTCATTCATTGACCAGATGTTAGACAGACTGGCGGGACATGAGTTCTATTATTTTCTGGACGGATATTCAGGGTACAATCAGATTGCCATCGCACCAGCAGACCATGAGAAAACTACATTTACATGTCCCTATGGTACTTTTTCTTTCCGCAGAATGCCATTTGGATTATGTAATGCCCCTGCTACATTTCAGCGTTGCATGATGGCCATCTTCTCAGACATGCTGGAGCAGAGTATGGAGGTTTTTATGGATGACTTTTTTGTGTTTAGAGATTCTTTTGACCACTGCTTGCAAAATTTGGAACATGTATTACAAAGGTGCGAAGATACAAACCTGGTGCTCAATTGGCAGAAATGCCATTTCATGGTACATGAGGGCATTGTTCTTGGACACCGGATCTCACAAAAAAAGGAATCGAGGTAGACAAAGCAAAGATTGAAACAATTGAAAAACTACCTCCACCGACATCAGTAAAAGGGATTCGGAGCTTTCTCGGACATGCAGGATTTTACAGGAGATTTAACAAAGACTTTTCCAAGATTGCAAAACCTCTTTGCAATCTTCTGGAGAATGATGTGCCTTTCAACTTCACCAAAGAATGCCAGGAAGCTTTTGAGATCTTAAAACAGAAGCCGGTCTCTGCACCCATCATTGTAGCACCAGACTGGTCCCTTCCATTTGAAGTGATGTGCGATGCTAGTGATTTTGCGGTAGGTGCAATTTTGGAACAACGCAAAGCAAAGATTTTCCACACCACTTATTATTCCAACAGAACTCTGAATGAAACTCAACTCAACTACATAACCACTGAAAGGAGTTGCTCGTAGTTGTGTATGCTTTTGACAAATTCTGTTCCTATCTGCTGGGTCCCAAAGTGGTGGTCTACAGAGATCATTCATCAATCAAATACTTAATCACGAAGAATGATGCCAAACCAGATTGATCCGTTGGATACTTCTTTTGCAAGAATTCGATGTGGAGATTCGAGATATGAAATGGGCAGAAAACCAAGTGGTAGATCATCTATCGAGGATCGAGAATGGAGAAACAGCTGGTAAAGAACTAACAATCAAAGAAACTTTTCCAGATGAATAGCTGTTTGCCATGAAACAACAGGAAGTCCCTTGGTATGCTGACTATGTCAACTACATTGTGTCAGGAAAATGGCCGTTGGAATGGACAACTCAACAACGGAAGAAATTCTTCAAAGAAGTCAAGCATTTTGTCTAGGATGAGCCGTACCTGTTCAAACGGTGTGCTGATCAATTATTGAGACGGTGTGTTCTACAGGAGGAAGTCAACAATGTTTTGCAGCACTGTCATTCATCACCATAGAACAGACACTTCAGCGGAAACAAAACTGCAGCCAAAGTCCTACAAACAGGTTTGTTCTGGCCCACTCTTTTTAAAGATTCTTATCTTTTTGCTCTTCAATGTGACAGATGCCAGAGAACAGGAATATTTCAAGGAGAAATGAAGAACCGTTGCAAAATATTCTGGAAGTAGAGATATTCGATGCGTGGGGTATTGATTTTATGGGACCCTTTGTTCCATCATTCGAAAACTTGTACATCCTGGTTGATGTAGACTACGTTTCCAAATGGGTTGATGCAATTGCATTACCA
>SKCR01033516.1:0-144013 GCA_019454045.1 Zanthoxylum bungeanum | reverse complement strand
TATTTTATCTGCTTATTATATGTAATGTAACTATAAATTAATGTAATAACTAAATAATTTATAATTAATTTAACAAAAATAATTATCCGAAAAAGTTTTATTCGAAGGCATACGTTATTGATATAACGGTTTAGTTTTCTGGTTTATATTCAAAAGATATATGACTTCAATTAATTCTGACGGATTGAAAAAGAGTGTGTTAATTTTCATGTTGATTAAAAAAAATAATAACTTTATTGACTTCTTAAGAAAAATTATCATAAAATTACAATTAATTAATTGTTTGATTTAATGTGGATTTGAGTCCGTAGATGCTTCTAATCTTTCAAGTTAATTAATTGAACTTCAACAATACAAACATTTCCAGTATCTTTTTGTAATAGATTTTCTTAATTCTTTAACTCAAATTACCGTTCATCATTTTGGACCAATCTTAAGATCAAAAAATGGAGGTAGAAAAAAATATATAAAAAGAGATAGAAAGTGATTCACCGGACGAATATCCTAGAATAACAATTCAATTAAAATGTTATGCATATTTCTATGATTAATCTTAAATTTATTAACTTTCGCATAAAGTTTGTATTTTAATAAGTTCAAATGTCTATTTTGAAAATTATGGTCTACTTTAAACCACGTAAATCTAAACATATTTATTGATGTCATGAGATAAATGTGACACGAAATGCTAATATGACTCGAGTCATTCTATAGTATGAATTTGTTCAAAATATATAGTAATTCTTAGGTACATATCGATGATTGTACTTATTAAAATGTAGACTTTATGCGAATTATATATATACATGTATTCTAGAAAGTATATGACTTTAACTTTATACTTGTTTGTGGAACATAATAAAATAAATGTGACACAAAACACCAATATGATTTATGATCATAAAGTGTGTAACGTATTTCATGTCACAATTTTTTTTAATAATATTTATAGTTATTATTAGGATAAACATTCTTTTCGTCCTCATAGTTAGAGCTAATTACCCAATTAGACTCTATATTTTTTAAAATTTACCTAAAATGTCTATATTGTACATGTGTATCTTTAAAATTTGCTTAATTATCATCTCTTTTTCACAGGTTAAATGATAGATTACTTTGAATTTTAAATTACATCAAACACAAATACTATTTTACCGTTTAAAAGCTATATACAACAACTATAGAAATATATATCGACATGAGTTTTTTGAATAATTTTTAAAAATAGGACGACTAACTAAATAATTATCTCAAATTATAGGAACTAAAATAGCATGACCTTATAATAACTAACTAATTTTTTTTTTTTTTTTTGAAATCGTTGGAAATTCCACCATCAAATCACCCCTTTCGGACATAAGCGGAATATGTAAAACCTCCGACTGTCCCAAACTCTTACAAAAAACGCATTCCCTGAATTTGAACTCAAGACCATAATGTGAGAAAATCTCTTTTACATAATGGACGATTCTCACATGTGAAACCTTAATAATCAATAACAACTTAAAACCTAATTAATCCAATTTAAATAGAGTTAATGCCCAAAAAGCCAATGTCCTTTCCGGTAATTTAGTGGAGATTGGAAGTGGATTCATGTATTATTATTGCAAATATGGTGCAACTTCCCCCCCACGCACAAGCCGAAACCCAAAGACTTGTATATAAAATCTTTCATTCTTGTTTTATAAACACTCCATGTACAAAAACACTCTTATGGCTGATTCGTCATCTCCAACAAAGACCATGAAAGCAGCTTCATGGGCAACCTTAGCCGATACGGCGTCGTGGTACTGTGCCATTGTAATACTAGCCTTGATCTTAATGGGTTCCATTAACAGAGAGAATGATCTTGCTGCTGGTGATCATGATGAGTCTACAGTGAGAGGGACCCACCATCTTCTGATCAATAACCGGCCGTGTGATGAAATATATGTCGTCGGAGAAGGGGAGACTCTTCACACCATCAGTGACAAATGCGGTGACCCGTATATCGTGGAGCGGAACCCACATATCCATGACCCGGATGATGTCTTTCCTGGCCTTGTCATCAAAATTATCACTCCCTCAACACCTAGAAAGTTGTTCAGGTAGTTTTAGTATTGGACATATTAAAAGTTGTTACTATATGAAATAAATGTTGTGTCCTTGTTTCTACATGACTTTGTACATTTTTTTCTTCAATTATATATACACAAGTGTGTATATATATATATATATATGTGTATAATGGGATGGCTCTATTTGTCCCAAATCAGTGTGGTTTGGTGGTCTAAGGTTCAAAATCTCATCTTTAAGTATTGGGTTCGAATCCAAGGAGTGTGTTTATTGTAACAGCCTGAAATAGTTAGGGATTTTACCTGCTCCGCTAAAGTCGGTAATGAGTGATTTGGTGACGGAGTTTTCAACGATTCCAAAAAAAAAAGGATGGCTTTTTTTCATAAATATGTATAATGGGACGGCTCTATTTCTTGACAAGGCAAGAATATTTTTAGCTTCTTCTGTCAAAATTGTGTAGAAGTTATTTGTTAGATTCCAATGCAGAGGTAGATGCAAGATTTTAATTTAGAAATTTTTTTTTTTTTAAGTAATATTAATTGGTCAAATATTTTATTATTAATTTCAATGAAAAATAGAAAAAATTATGAAATCGAGCCTTAACATAAACATCGATAGCCCACTCCTAGTGCCCAACACTGCCAAATTAAGTGCCATCTTTTCATTTTCGATAAAACTTCCCTCGTTTTGCCGATAATTTTTAATTACTTTCTCAACTAAAAGGGTTATAATTCGAGTAATACGAAGCAGAAAGAACAAAGTTGTTGAAAATATAAAGCAGCAAAGTTGTTCACCAATTAATTTTTTTTTAAAAAAAATTCATCTATAATATTATAGAAATGGGGTTTTGGTAGTGTGAGAGCCATGCAGCCATCGCCCGTCATGTATTTTGTCTCAAAAAGGAAACGGAGCTTCAACTGCTTTGGCCATAAAAACATAGAGTTGGTTGTATATTTCAAACTTTATTGTATTTTCAGTAATTGAAATATAGATATTTGTATACTGTAGTAGTTGACTTATAATATTTTCCCATTTTAATATATTATTCTCTTATTAATCTCTTAAATCCGAAAAAAGGTGATTTGGCGACGGAATTTTATCCGGTGACACTTCAATTTGATTAATTGACTCTCTACTGGTCTTGTGTCCGCAATAATTATTAAATGTAAAAATTTTCGTATTTAATAAGTGAAGTCTCTCGCTCATTGTGATTCAAATTTTATTTTTATTTTTTAAATAAAATTTTCTCCCAAAACAAATATAATAATCTGACAAGGTTATATGATAAAATAAATAAATTATAAAACTTATTTTACTAAAATGTGAATCTGTATATTTAGACCGAGTCAGGTCATCAAAAGCGGGTCATAAAATCTGATAAAATTGTTAATTATCATTATTGTTTTGAATGAATGTATCAACTGATTATGATTCTTCAGCTTTCCTCATGTGGGATGATGACTTTACGTCCAAAACTTCTTGTTAATGCACGAAATTAACTATAAAATGAAAATTGAAAGGTGGCCCAAGCATTGATTCATGCATAATTAGGTTTATGTAAAAGACTGTTAGACCAAGAATGTCACACGTTCCTTGGATTTTTGTATATTGCTTGTGTTGGCAAAACATAAACGTTATCAGTAGATATTATCAAAAGAAATATTTGAAAGATTGATACAGCAAATACAATACAGTAATAATAAAAAAAAATACAACAGTTTACATTTACAGTATAAAATTGAAATACAACATATATGATGAACAACAACAAATACTAAGGATAAGAAAGTATTGAGGCTTGTATAAGTCAGTATTTTAAAATATATTTACCTCCTACCATCGATGTGTAAGATTTTAAGACGACTGTCTCGCATGATACAATGGAAACGAATAATCTTATAGCACAATCAAATAATTCAAACGAACTCACGTAAGAAAGAACTTTGATCAGAAAAGTGCGACAGCAAATGAAGGAAAATGCTTGATGAGTGTGAGAAAAAATATCACTGTCCAGGACCTATGTGTCTTTCTTTTTTATAAATGGAATATGAATCTCAACTTTTATTTACAAGAGTTACTCCAAATCAATTGCAAAATTGAATCATAACTATGAGACTCTTTACATTATGCAACAGCTAAACTAACATCAATTCTTTGACCTCTGTTCAGCAAAAATTCAGATGAAAATTAATAAAACGTGGCTAAAACGGCATGGTTCAAATTAGGCCATCATCATTTATGTATGCCGGACGTGCGGGTATATATGAGTTAATCGATTTAGGCTAGGATTTGTACCCCTTAAGGGCATGTATAGAGGGAGTCTCTATTTTAATACTTCTTACCCAACTACACTTGAGTAATCATAAATATTTAGTCTTTATTTTATTTCCGATATGAGATTAAATTTCTCATTCACCCAAATATTATTTTGAGCATATAAATATATGGTTTCGAAGTACTCAAAGAAGAGAACCCGAATCACTCATGACATTTTACTTTCACTAAGTAAGTCCTACTCAAATCATACTTTTAAATAGCAAATCAGGTTATTTTTCCAACAATCCCCCACATGAATGAAAATTGGCGGAAAGACATAAAACACACGTTTGACATCAAAATATTTTGAAGTTGGTGATCAAGTGGATTGAAACCTGCATAGGATAGGTAAGAGTTAACCTTTAAAGTTTAAGCCTTCATTTATGACAATATTTTTACTTTACTAACTGACCAGTAGATGTGATGTCTTTGAACTATTCTATCATTGGTGTAAATGATGATATATTTCACACATGTATCATGCATAACAAAATTGAGTACTCATTGTTATGTAATTTTTGGCCCTAAACAACTATTTGGTTATGCAAGAATTTCTAAGAATTGAGCCATTTACAATTCATTTTCTAGCGGTCTTAATTCTGTCTCACATACGTGATTTCTTAATCAGAAGTAATCCGCCATACTCCAGAAGAATCATTTAGAGAGTAGCTCATCCTCTTTTCTTTAAACATTATTAATTCATTACAGGAATGGACAAGAGGGTAACCCCCATAGTGATCCAACAAAGTCTTTACAATTAGGTTGTCTATTTGAACCTAGATCTTGGGATCTCAGGTCAAGTAGGTTGGGTTTTCCTTCGTATTGACTTATTATTTTTTGGGCTTTTGTCCTATTTCATTCGATGATTCCTCTACTATTTTTCTATTTAACCCATTGGTTAGCGGATTTGTAATATTATTCTTTGACCTCACATAGTAATAGAAATAATTATGATAGAGAGTAATTGTCTAATGATATTGTGTCTGCGATGAATATTTCTAGACTTACTATTATACATATCGTTCTATGCTCTTCCAATTGCATATTGAACATCACAATGAATGCAAATTATTGGTACATGAGTTGGCCACTTTAGAATATCCTCTAAGAAATGGTATAGTCATTCAGCTTCATCACCACACTTATCCGAAGCAGTATACTCCATAGTAGATCTGGTTATAACATGTTAGAAGATTTTCATGATACAACTGCTCCTCCTAGTGTGAACATATATCCATTAATAGACTTTGAGTCTTCTATATCAGATATCCAGTTCACATCATTGTATCCTTCTAACACAGCTGGATCTATTATAATATAGGCCATAACTATGAGTATATCATAAATACCTGAGTATTCTTGTTATCGCTTTCCAGTGGCCAACTCTAGAATTACTCATATATTTACTAAGTTTGCTAACTGTGTAAGTTATGTTTGGTCTTATATAACTCATCAGGTACATTAGACTTCCAATGACTCTTGAGAATTACACTTGAGAAATACTTTCTCCTCTATTATTCGATAGATGTTGTTGGCTAGTATCTATCGATGTTCTGGCCACACCAAAATCATCTTTATTGAATTTCTCAATAATCTTATCTACATTGTGCGATTGACTGAGAACAATGCTATATGATGTTATTGAGATCTTTATTCCAAGTATCACATCTGCTACCCAGATCTTTAATGTCAAATCTTGAATTCAACATATCTTTGGTAGATTTGATCATTTGATCATGACTATCTAACATGAGCATGTCATCAACGTAAAGGCACAAGATGATATAGTCATTTGTAGTCTATTTGATATCAACACATTTGTCACATGAGATGATTTCAAAACCTTTAGTCATTATAGTATTATCAAATTTTACATGCCATTATTTTGATGCTTGTTTTAATCCATATAAGGACTTAGCCAATTTATGAACTTTCTTTTTTTTCCCTGGGGCGGAAAAACCATTAGGTTATTATATATAGATTTCTTTTTCCAAATCTTTATTAAGAAAGATTGTTTTCATTATTTGATTTATTTGATATTGTGCGAAGCTGCAATCATTAATTCTCGTTATTGGAGAATAAATATCAAAGTAATCAAGACATTCTCGATGCTTATAATCTTAAATTACAAGTCTAACTTTATATTTATCACTTGATCTATTAGCTTTAATTTTTCTCTTAAAGATCCATTTGGACCCTAGAGGTTTACATCCTATGGGAACTTCCACTAGTTTCCCATGTGTGATTTTGCAAGATACAATCAATTTCACTTTTGATTGACTCTTTTCATAAAGGTCATTCTACAAAGCTCACAATTTCTTTGAAGCTTTGAGGTTCATTTTCTAGCAGATAAGTCAAAAAATTTGGACCAAAAGATTTTTCTATCATTACTCTTTTGCTAAGTTTAGTGATGAGAACCTGTCTGGAACAAGACAAGCAAACTCACACGACATTGAGATCGTTCCCAAGAAAGCCAATGAAGTACAGAATCAAAATTATAAACCTCTAAATAGCAAACAACAGAAACCTAGAGTGCTAAGGGGGCGCCACAAAAGGTTAGCAAGCCATTGATAAGCCAAAGTCAATGAGAACAAGTCGAGAGTTACTCAAGTCTCAAGAAAATAGTGATTTTTATTAAAAGATAGGTTGTTTTTATTACAATGAATAATGCCTTTTTAAATATGTGGCTAACCTTAATTCTACCCAAACATAATAAAGCCCTAGTAAAATAAACCTAATAACACATAAAATCCTTTAAATTTTTGTGCATGGGCTTTCTAATTTAATTAAAGTTCAGCCCAACATTTACAAATCATATAACTTTAAAAAATATAAAACATTAAGGCTGTAGGGATAAAATGCATCTATATAAAACATTAAGACTTTTATGTAAACTACAAAGTTGTAGATCTAAGAGTCCTCTTTCCAATGCAATTTGAATCACTGAAAGCGGACATTGGATGAGAAAGTTACGACCAAAATTCAAAGACTGCACAAATCCCGCCACTGCTAATGCACCATTTGGAAATTAAGCCCAAAATCAATCAAGGCAGCCCATGCACGTCCAAGACCCATTCCATTCTTGCCTTAGACATAATAAAGCCTTCACATAAATTCTCATGCATGACCTAAACTCCAGAACCCAATGAATCTTCCATATCCACCAAAATGACCCAAATACACCAATCTGACTAAACCATGCAATCAACCACAACTTCAAGTTAACTTGGCCCAACAAATAGAGCTCATTTTTAGATCACATCATTCTCCCTCTTTTGAAAAGGATTCACCCTCGAATCCGAACCTGAATCATAGATAAAAATGACAAGATCAATGAGACGGCAATCCTGAAATAAAATAAAATCATATGGAAAAGAATGGTTAAGGTGGGCAAAAGTCAATAAAGCCAAGGAATGATTTTTTTCAATACTTTTCCTATTTCAATCTCTCCATTTATACTCTTATTCTTAACTCCACTTGCAACCTCAAAGATATTCCCAACTAGTTTCACATTTGATACCTCATTTTTTTTTTTAAAAAAAACCTCAAAATGTCCATGTTGCTTCCTCAAACAATCAACACACTCATCCATAATATGATCACACTCTATATATTCAGCCACATTCACTATTTGTACCTTAGAAATCATTGCCTCACCACCAAATTCAGATTGCTCTATATGATATTCACCATCAACAGTAACTTCAAGCATCTCATGGACATCATTAACAACCAAATCAACATACGCTAATGTTATCACTCACATCAATATCATCACTACCATCAACAATATCAACCACCTCACTGTTATTTATAGAAACATCAACATGTTTCATTTCATTACTCAAGGCTACGCTCATATCCTTCTCCACTTCATATTTTTCTAACGTTTTTTATCTATCAATTCTGGAAGCTCTTCTAGTAAAATTCTAAACTCAGTAATCACATTCTTTCTCGTTGCCCACTCTTCTTCACTCATCCTCATGTACAACTCTTTGTTATAGACCTCTTATAAGGTTAAATGAGCAAGTTTGGTAATTTTTTCACCATACCTGAATTTATACATATTCATATCCAAATCATAAACTGCTTTATTGAATTTATACCAAAGCGTGCCATTAAAACATGCGTATGATACAAAGGAACCACGTCACACACTACTTGGTCAACATACTTCTTGATTGTAAAACATACCACAACCTACTTATCAACCTCGAACTCTCCAAAATCACTCATCAACTTATAAGGTCGATCAAGAGGTGTCAATGGTAATCCCAATTTTTCCACAAGGGTAGTGCTACCTAAATTTTTGTGATTCCCTCTATTAATAATCATACTACACACTTTACTATTTATAAAGCATCTTGTGCGAAAGATAAATATTTTTTTGTCCATCAGATTATGTATATAAATCAACCCCTTACTTGAAAGACACCAATAATTATTAAAGACTCAAAGAATCAATAAGAACACTAAAAACAACAAAAATAAATTGACTCAAAACACTGAAACCGAAACAAAGACACATACTGGAACCAGATTGAAACCATAACTAATGTTTGATAGAGATTTTGAGACTCGATATATACATGGACAGAAATTCGTCCAACCACTATCGAATTCTTCTCCTCGAGTGCTTATAAATCAATATATTATGGGTCTCGTATTATATATTGATATATATATTAAAAGATACAGCTATTTAAGGTTTGGTGCGCGACTGGAAAATTAAATAAAGACAATGAATGAATTGAAACAAGGCAAGAACGAAACATAAAACACAAAAATTGATGGAAACCAGACAAGACAAAAACAAGAAGCAAAACTGAATGGAAACAAAAAAATGAAACTTTTTTTTAATGAACGAAACACAAAGAAAATAAAAGGATAAAATCTGAATTTGGAACCTTTGCTCTGATACCAATTGATGAGAACCTTCTTGGAACAAGACAAGCAAACTCACACGAGATTGAGATCGTTCCCAATAAAGCCAATGCAGTATAGAGTCAAAACTCTAAACCTCTGAAGAGCAAGCAACAGAAACCTAGAGTACTAATGGGGCAACACAAAGGGTTAGAATGCCTTTAATAAGCCAAAGTCAATGAGAACAAGTTGATGGTTACTCAAGTCTCAAGAAAATAATGATTTTTATTAAAAGATTATTTTTATTACAATGAATAATGCCCCTTTAAATATATGGCTAACCATAATTCTACCCAAACATAATAAAGTCCTAGTAAAATAAACCTAATAACACATAAAATACTTTAAATTTTTTATACATAGGCTTTCTAATTTAATTAAAGTTCAGCCCAACACTTAAAAATCACATAAATTTAAAAATATAAAACATAAAAGCTGTAAGGATAATTTGCATTTGCATTTTGACCAAGAATGATTCTGAATTGGACTCTTACGTAAACTCAAAAGTTGTAGATCCATGAGTCCTCTTTTCAATGTAATTTGAATCATTAAAATCGGACATTGGATGATAAAGTTACGGCCAACATATGAAGACTGTGCAAATCCCGCACTCTTAATGCACCATTTGGAAATTAAGCACAAAATCAATCAAGGCAGCTCATGCATGTCCAATACCCATTCCATTATTTCCTTAGACATAATAAAGCCTTCATATAAAGTCTCATGCTTGGTTCAAACTCTAGAACCCAATGAATCTTCCAAATCTACCAAAATGACCCAAATACACCAATCTGACTAAACCATGCAATCAACCATAACTTCAAGTTAACTTGGCCCAACAAACAGAGCTCATTCTGGATCACATCATTTAGGTTCGTCATCGACCTCTTTTTCAATACTTTTCCTATTTAGTTTATCCTCGACTATTTTAAACTATAGTTTCATGTGTTTATTTAGATGAACTTGATCTTTCTATTAATCAACATGGAAACACGTGTTTAAAGAATGATGTATTTCTTGACTCTATTATCGTATTCTTATGGAGACATGGAATTTCATACTTATGCATAAAAAATTGATAAGTTACTGTTATATGTATAATCTATGAAAATGCAATCAATTATCTTTATTTCTATTTTCACTGTCTTACGTTAAGGAATGAATATTTTAGCAAGACACCCCACACTCACAAGTATTTATAAGACGATAATATACATTTCCATAATTCATAAGGATTTTATCTTTTTTCTTTCCGGGGTACCTTATTTAAAAGGTAATTAGCTTATAAAACAACTTCTCCCCACATATTTTAAGGTAACCTATAACTTATAAGCATTACATTCATCATTTCTTTCAAAGTACGATTTTTTTTTGTTCTGCAATCCCATTGGATTAAGGTGAATATAGAGTCATGGTTTGATGTATGATTCCTTATTTAAAAGTTCGTAAAAAGTCTTAAATAGAGCAACATACTCACCACCTCTTTCACTTTTCAACTCATTAATTTTCTCATTTAGTTGATTATTAACTTCATTCTTATAGAGAATAAATTTCTCTAAAAATTCATCCTTCTTTTGTCATAAAATATACATAATATTATTTTATACAATCATCAATAAATGTAATAATATACAATCTATTGATTGAATGGATTTAAAATCACAAACATCACTATTTATTAATGATCAAAAGATTTAGTATTTCTTAGAAATGATGACTTTATTTTTTTGCCTTAATACACGATTGACATTTATGTTTTGAATCAGTTTGGAATATGGGTACATGTTAATTAATTTACGTAAAGAATTATAGTTAACATATCATAATCTTATGTGCCATAAATTATAAGACTCAAGCAAATAAGAAGAAAAAATATCTTTATTCATTTTTGAATAACAGTCATTACATTGAGCTTAAGCAGTCCATTAGATATATCTCTCCCTACATACATTTCGTTCTTAGACAAAACTGATGTGTCCGATTTAAACACCATTCAGAAGCCATACTTGTCCAGAAATGATCTAATATCAAATTCTTCCTAATTTCTGGTATCAGCAGAACATTGTTCAGATTTAGCTTTTTTTGGAAATCATCTTCAGAATCATCTTTCCTTGATCTTATATATTAAATATAGTTGAATTCCCCATAAACAACTTTTCTTTATTTTTGACAGTTTCGAATAAAGTAAATAGCCTCTTGTCTGAACACACGTGTCTAGTAGCTCAAATATCAATCCACACTTCTCTTGGATTTGAACCTACTAGATTCAATTATGATATTATAGTAGAAAGGTTCATGTCAGAAACATCTTGAGTGATTTGTTCACCATGTTAGCTTCTTGAGCTCCTTTTTTATTCGGTAATCTACTTCCTCCTTTGGGACCTAGCTTAGATCATTTGTTAGTCTTATTATCCTTAAAGTTATGACCATGTTCCACAATATTTATTTTTGCCTCGAACTGACAATTTTTTTAAGAGTTTTTGTTTCTCTCTTCAATTCGAAGTTTAGTAATCAGATCTTCAATATTCATTTTCTTTCACTTATACTTAAGATACTCTTGAAATATTTCCAAACATGAGGTAATTTTTCAATATTAGTTGTAACGTGGAAAGTTTCGCTCAAGTTTATCCCATTTGAAAAATTTCTGAAGGAGTAATTTGGATTTCCCGAACTGGACTCATAACAAATTTGTAGTCAACCATCTTATAATCCAAGAACCAACCTATGATAGATTTTTTAGTGCCAGTGTCGTCAGTCTTATATTTTTGATCTAAAGACTCCTACAATTAATTGGTTATTTTCTTTTCATCATACACATTGTACAACAAATCATTTAAAAAATTCATCACATAATTACTATAAAGGAAATCAAAATGATTCTAAGCATTGATCGCACCGATCACTTGAATATCATTTTCATCCTCTTTGGGCACTTGAGCCACTTTGTAAGGTTTAGAGTGGTCATATAGAAAACCATCTTCTATTGCCAATGCTTGAAATTCTGTCTAGTGAAATTTTAAGGTTTTTTTTGGTATGAATCATATGAACCACAATAGAAGCAACAAATTTTGAAACAAGAGCAGAGATTGTTGTAGCAGTTCCACTTGGTTCATTTTTGGTTATTATAACAAGCTAATCTATTTTAAGATTATTGGAAAACATAAACATTATTGGTCATTATTATATTGAAAAACTGATACATCAAGTACAATACAACAATAGAGAAAACAATATTTTACAATTATAGTAAAAAATTGAAATACAACATATATGATGAACAACAATAAATACTAAAGATAATAAAATATCGAGGCCTATGTAAGATATTATCCTTGAAATAAATTCGCTTCTTACCATCAGCGCTTAAGATATGTAAGGCGACTAACTCCTATGATACAATGCAAACGAATAATCTCATAGAAAAATTGAATTATTCAAGCGAACTCACTTTGGAAGAACTTGATTAGAAAAATATGACAATAAAAGAATGAAATTGTTTGGTATGCGTGGGAAAAAATGTCTTTATCTAAGACATCTGTGTCTTTTATTTTATGAATGACAAGTAAATTAACATAAACTCTTTGACTTATATTCACTAAACATTAATAAAACATGGATAAGATTGGCCAGGTTGAAATTAAGCTACCATTCGTGTATGCAAGACGTGCGGGTGTACATGAGTTGAACCAATTCGGGCTAGGATTTGCACCTCATATATGGGCGTGCTTAGAGAAACTATATATGGCCATCAAAGTCAAGAGGCAATTGAAATATAAGTCATTATTATCTAGATTCGTTTCGTATACTACTTTGGCTTGGAAAAAGATGTGGACTGGAAATGAAAAGATGGATGGTATCTATAATAGGCCTAGGGCTGAGTGTTTTACAAAAGAGAAAGAGCCAGTCGAGCCAAGAAAAGTGAGGTTGAAATCTGAGATTGTAGCATCTAGAAATAAGAATATAAAATGGCTTTAAGTGTTTTGGAATGGGGCATATTTCATCACATTGTCCAAATAAGCATACTTTAGTCTCTAGAGATACTTGAGAGATGGAAACAAAGGATAAGGAAGACATAGAAGAAGAAATGCAAGAATTGGAAGCTGCTACTTATCATGAGGGATGAGCTTTTTTGAAGAGAATTTATCCTTTATTGTCAAACGTGCTTTGAGTGCATATAGTGTGGAGGATGACATGGAGCAGTAAAGAGAGAATATCTTCATACAAAATATAGAGTGAATGGAAAGAGTTTTAGTATGATTATAGATGAAGGGAATTACATAAATATTGCTAGCACAACATTGGTGGAAAGGTTAGGACTGGAGTGCTTGAAACACACCAAACCTTATATGTTACAGTGGTTTAATGAATGTAGAGAAATGAAAATTACTAGGCAGATGTTACTGGCATTTATTATATGTCTATACACCGATAAGTTTTTATGTGATATGATACATATGCGTGTTGTGGACGCTGGGTTTCACTTGAGGTTCATAATCAATAATTTGTATGATATGGCACTAGCGATCCTGTAAAACGAAGATAGAGTGAGCGAATAGTTCCTACCCACTGGTGTGGTGGGTGCCGTAGGTGCTCTGACGCTCAAGTTAGTAGTGAAGACGAGCGGTAAATAGTGTAAGAACAAGGTATGAAGTTACCTTGACCTCCGTAGACTACCGTGAGGGTTGTGGATGGTGTATAGAGGGTGAGAGGCTCTGAGAGCTTAAAATTAGAATGTTTAAGCCTTAGTTAGGATGCTTAGGCCTTTTCGTAAGAATATTGAGGCCCCCTATATATTATGAATTTTATATCCTTTTATAGGTCTGAAGGATTTATTTTTTCTGGTTGGCACATGGGCTGCATTTATAAGAGTGGGACCTATAATGAATTTTAACATTCATCTTTTGGTTATGAGATGAGCCAGCTAAATGGGCGAAGATTAATCAAAGGTGAAATGATACTTTTCAGTGGAAAGCAAATGTGTTGCTTGACATTGGGGCCTTCACTAGAATATGACCGAGATGCAAAAGGTTCGGGCCATTGGTCAAACTTTGGTCTGGAAGCCATTTGAAGGAATTTAGGCTCCATCTGTTATTAGGCAAAAAGACAATTATACCATTGGGCCAAATTTGGTCCGTACAATTTATTCCCTACTCTATAAGTCAACGAGTCTTTGCCTTGGAGGGTATTTTGACGAGAATGTCATTTGGAGCCGGTGTAGGCATACCTGAGCATTGATGTCGTTTAGACCCATCGAATATCATACCATGTTGATAGAGCCAAATAAATATCAAGGATGATTCTCAGTCGACTAGATATGAACTTAGATGTTGCTTGGACCTGTCAAAGGTCATAATATGTTAATGGAACAAAATAAATACCTGGGATGATCCTCAGCTGACCAGACATGATGCTGATCTGGGAGACTGTTACTAGCTATGGGAATGTTCTCATCGACTGGACTAGATGAAAAATCAGTTGACCCGACCTGGTGTGGGTCAGAGGGAGTCTATTATGTCGTCTAGACCAGATGACTATCCAGGTCTTGATTTTGACTTGACATAAGCCAAATATATATCAAGGATGATCCTCAATCAACCAGTCCTGGATGATGATGTTGTTGGTCCTGGGATAATCCTCGGTCGATCCCACCTGACACGGGTGCTGATGTAGCTTGGACCTGTCAAGAGTAACATCATGTTTAAAGAAAAATATAAATATTTAGGGATGATCCTCAGTCGACCATATGTTTAAAGAAAATATATAAATGTTAGAAAATATCCTCAGTCGACCAGATGAAGGCCAGGAAAAACTATAGTCGACCAAACAAGCTAAGGGTCGGGGGAGTATTCAATGTTGTTTGGATCAAATGAAGGTCCAGGTCTTGAACTCGAATCAACATAAGCCAAATACATATCAATGATGATATGCAATTGACCTGATCTGTGTGTTGATGTTATTTAAACATGTCAAATGTTAATTGCATGTTAACGAAACTAAGGAAATATCAAGAAATAACCTCAGCCAACCAAATTAAGGTCGGGATAATCTCCAACCAACTGGACTTGAAAAAGACCCAGGAGAAGTCGTCAATGTCGTTTGGACTAGATGAAGGTCCATGTCTTGAACTCGAATCTACATGAGTTATATGGGGAATTTTTCCACCGATTAGACTAGATGAAGTCCAGGATAATCTCCAGTCGTTCAAACCAGCTAAGGGTAGGGGAGTCTTCGATGTCATCTGGACCACATAAAGGTTCAGGTCTTGACTCGACTCGACATGAGTCATATGGAGAATATTCCTATCGACTGCACCAGATGAAGGCTATGATAATCTATAGTCGACCAAACCAGCTAAGGGTCGGGGGAATCTTTAATATCATCTGGACCAGATGAACGTCTAGGTATTGACTCGACTCGATATGAGTCATAAGGGGAATATTCTCATCGACTGGATCGGATAAAGGCCATAATAATCTCCAGTCGACTAAACCAGCTAAGGGTTGGGGAGTCTTCAATATCATCTATATCAGATGAAAGTCTAGGTCTTTAACTTGACTCGACATGAATCATATAGGGATTTGTTCTCGTCAACTGGACCAGATGAAGGCCAGGATAATCTCTATTCGATTGGTCAGAGGACTATGGGCTGGTTTTTCCTTGTCGAGTCGAATGGATGCAACTCACATGTGTACATATATGCATATGATCATAAACATTTTTTAATAATTTATTAATAAATATTAATACATGTCATATGGTGGTTTCATCGAATGAGCTAGTTGTTTGATCCGTCGACTTGATGTTGGTCATTCCAAATATATCGGATGGAATAATGTGATGTGATATCGCATATGTGCCTGTGAAACAGTACCGTTTGGAGCAAAGGATGAAATTCATTTAGCAAACAATGAGCTGTGTCGAATGGAGTCTAGGTATAGATGAATTCAGCTGTCTTTGGCTTGCCATATCGAATTGGATCTTTTTGCCTAAACGTATTTTCCATCTGGGATAGAGTCGTCTGGGTTTTTCCCTATATTTCCAAAGTTAGAATAGGGTCTTGTCATGTCGAATAGGACCGCTGTATAGTTGAAATTGCCAAAATGGTTAGTAGTGAAGGTGGAAAATTATACCTATTGTTTGGAGGCTTCATCGAGTAAGCCAATTCGTGGTTTTTTTACAATGAGTGTACTTTGTTGAGTGGGCTATATAGCGATATATTTGTAACAAGAAGTATGCCTTGTCGAATGGGTTTTCTGTCAATCGATCCAATAGGTTGACCTTTCATTTTTGAGCCTGCATCATAAATATAGTTTCTAGTAAGTATAAAATATCAATACATGTCTCATCGCAATTTGATGGCTCTCCTATGTAACCATGCTACGTCGTCTGAGCCGAGTGAAGGTCCTCTTGTGTCAACATATATTCTTTGTGTCGAGTGGGAAGAAATCTAATTTTCCTGCTATTTGAAGATTATACCATACACGGAGATGTTTCGTTATCGTCTGGGATTGTTGAAGTCCAATGAATATTGTTCTATGTAGTCCTAGAAAGAACAAGTCTCATCATCTATCGTATTAGGACTATGAGAGTTCCTGATCTTTGAAGAGGGTATTTTCTGCCAAGTTATCATAGCTCATTCCTTTCAGATTATCCCCAGTCTACTGGACCTGATAAAGGTCCTAAAAGATTCTCCACTCCAGTAGACCTTATAAAGGTCCATGAGACTACAATCTACAAGACCTGATGAAGATGTATGATTTTAAATTTTTTACTAACTAAACTTTCAGTTGGAAACTCGAAATTTGTAGATAAATAATTATCTAATTCAGGATTATTAGTTGTCGTATCCCTAGTTTTTTAAATTTCGTTGCAGTAACCAACGATCCCCTACGTTAAGTCTTGTTTGAATTACCGGTTCACTACTATTAGATTCACCTAATTTTCCTAAGTTATATCTTACAATATAATCATTAAATAACTCAATTAAATCATTTCTTAATCTCTCTATTATTCTTGTAATATCAATTTCATTTAATATTCCTAAATAACCATAGTAAGCTTGTAAAGCACTATTCAAACCTTCTAATTTAAATCTATGATCAAAAACAGTAGCAATAAGATAAAGTAAATGAATTTCTCTAAAATAATTAGACCATTTTACCTTCATAGTAGTAATGGCTTCGAACAAAATAAAATTATTATGATTATTACTTTCAACATGTTCATCCAGAGTACCAACAAATTCAAACTTTCAAGAAGAAATAAATATACTGTAGGATAATAAACACCGCTAAAAATTAAAGTAACATCATTAAAAACTTTTAAAATATCTAAAATATTTTCACAAATATCCCATTGACTAGGAAAAAATGTGATATTTTGAACATGTTGAGGAAAAAACTACATAATATATCTTTGTATTGTAATGCTTGACATAAAAGAAAATACGTTGAATTCCAACGTGTTGGAACATCTCTTGAAAATTTAATCGGTTTAATACCATTTATTTTACAAAACTTGGTCCATTCTCTCCTAATTTGAGAATATGACCAAATACAATTAAGTGACGTCTTAATAGGATCAATGAAAGGTGATAATAATTTCAGACAATCTTGAACACATAAGTTAAGGACATGACATGTGCAATGAATATGAAAAAACCGACCCCCCCAAATTTGGTTGACATATTTCTTTTAAATCATTAATGGATGTAGTATTTACAGATGTATTGTCAAATCCACCTGTTAAAATTTTATCTATTAAATCATATTCATCAAAAATTACCTTCATCATTCTATAAATATTTTGTGTAGTATGTTGGTCATCAAAAACTCTAAATGCAATAATTTATTTTTGCATGGTAAATGATGCATCAATCCAATGACAAGTCACACCCATGTATGAGTGTGTTTACCAATGGTTACTCCAAATATCAGAATATATAGAAATGCGACCTTTAATCTCTTTAAATATTTCATTTAAAATAATTTTACCATCTTTGTATAATTTAAAAATGTGATTTTTTGTTGTGTTTCGAGTTATTCTACATGCACCAGGATTTAAAGCATTATGCACGTAATTAGTAAAATGAAGTTTTTTTACCAAAGCTTAAAGAAAGATGTGCCATACAAGTTAATTTCGCAAATTCTTCTCTATTTTTCGCATCCGAATATTTAAATAAATCCACAGCACTCTTACCTCTACTGGATGGTGCGTACCTAGCCATTTGAGTTTGCGTCGTATCAATTCCATGTTCAACCGCATGATGTCTTTCCAGGTGCTTGATCATATTGTCGTATCCATTAGAAAATTTGTAGGAAACCCCACAATGGTTGCAAATTGCTCTTGAAGTATCATCGTCTTGGCGATCTAAATGAAAATGAATTTTGAAAATATCTGAGGAACGAGCCTTAACTTCTCTTCTCCGTGATTGTGCACCAACACTAGGGTCGCTCTTTTGGGTTGGCATATTTGACATTATGTTCTAAGATGAATTTGCCATTTTTTTTAAAGAAATAAGTAAGAAGAATAAGAAAACTGAGAATGATAATAACTAATTGAGATTGAGAGTAAGAGAATTGTAGAAATTGAATTTGAGAGAGTTGAGAAATTGGTGTGTTGAAATAATGAAAAATGAATCATATTTATAGAGTTTTAGAATTTTATTGATACCAAAAATGCCTCTAAATATAACCGTTTTATTACCGTTATTATGGATATATTAAGAATTTACTATTTTTATTTTTATTTTTTTAGCCTTAACAGCTTTTTGTTTTTTGTATCAGGGCAGGGAGCCAACGGCTAGTAGCCGTTGGGGAGAGTAGGGTTCATGTTGGAACCCTACGGTTCCGGTTGGAACCGTTGGAACCATAAGGTTCTAGCGTTTCTGATCGGTTCGCATTGGGGTGGAACCCCAATCGAACCGGTCATTCAATCGGTTTGATTTCGGTTCAGTTCTAGTTTCGAATCGGAACTGTGGCCGGGTCTACTCGTAATAACTTGAAAACTGAGAAAAATTTCTAGTGTGATTGATTTGTATGCTTTGTTTGTAATGCTTGCATGATTACTTACTGAGTTTTAAAACTCACACAAAATCAGTTTGCTAGTGTTGCACATTGGCTTCCAGATGGGTCAACCACTTCAGCTTTGGAACTCTTGCTAGAGACGCAGATCACCCAAATGGCAGTCACCCTCGCAAGTGTCCTGGAAAGGGTTTAGAGGCCTAGTATTTGTGATTGATGTTCTGTTATTTTTATGCTGAGCACGTGTGAGACATTGCATTTTCGCATGTGAAACCCGATGATGAGTCTCATTTGGAGGCACTACCTTTTAAGTCACGGAAATCGCGGAAAAAGGACGTCGGAAGGGAAGAGTCAAGAATTGACGTTTTGCTGGACTTAGTTCACGTGTTTAGCTTCGGGTTCGCTGTTGGACCTCCGTTTTAAAACTTAACCTTAGCCCAAGCCCATTAAATCACATTCACAGATAATTAAAACATTTAAAATATATAACACAAATTAAAGTAAATTAAAACCAATCCAATTAAACACAATTAAATTAAATTGAATTAAAGTGGAATTAAAATAACTAAATTGAAATTAAATTAAATAAACTAATTTAAATTAATTAAATGATAGACCAACTAAATAAATCATTAAATATTAATAAAACATTAAATAAATCATATACCAATTAAAATAAAACAAATTAAAATCAAATACCAAAATTAAATAATTACTTCCAAATTAAAATAATTTCATTCCTAAATTAAAGAAATCACTCACCTAAATTAAATATTATCCACCTAAAATACACATATTCCTTGCCTAAAATAATACACCTAATATATTGATTTTATTCCTTAATTAAACCCTAACCCTAATGCATCCCCTCACTATATAAACAAATCAAAAATTAAACCTGTCTCTCTTGGTCGACCTCACACGGCAACAACCAAAAACAAAAAAAGAAAATAACCTGCAACCCTTAAGCCACCTTGACCCCACCTTCCATCTCTCTCACGAAACCAAAACAAAGAACCATCTTTACCTTTACACTCATGGACAACCACACCAAATAAGAGCCCCTCATTCTGCCTTACGCATGAATGGCCTCCAACCCCATTCATCAACCCTCATCTCTCACGCCCTAATTCACTCATCCTCACGCTTCAGCCTTCCTCCGCCAGCCCTTATTCTTCACACGCCCATAGCAGCCCTCAATCTCCACGCTAAAGCTCTTCATCCAACACGTCCTCATGCACCCTCACTCACCTAGCCACAAAGACGCCACCTGCCATTAGCCCCCAAAACAACACCAACAACTGCCATTACCATAAGCCAATTCACGCAGCCTCAACATCAATTCACACCACACTCCACGCCAAACACGTAAAGCGCACTACTCACGCACCAGCCCCTTGACTACACTACATCACGTCCCTCACGCCAGGCCCCTCATGAAACAAAACTCACGCCCACCAGCCCTTAAATCAACACGCTAATTGCACAGCCTAATGCCCTGCATTGACAGCCTATCAGCCACGATTCACAGTTCACAAATTCTCACCATAAGCCTCCCTCACTACCGTATGAACACAACCCCAAACAGTGACAAAAAAACACCCCGAACAGCCCTCCAAAATCAAGCCAAAACAGTAACCTAACACACCTGAACAGTGAGCAGAAAATACATCACATACAGCAGCGAAACGGAGGTAAAACAGCGACCAAAACAGTGAAACAGTGAGCAAAGACATCGAACCAGTGAACCGAAGAGTTGCAGATTATTAGCCCTTCCGACGGACTTGGAACGCGCTTCCGAAAGTCGACGTAAAAAGGTTAGACCTGAGGGTATTTTTCACATCCATTTTCTGTTTTATTTTTATTATTTATTGAGTTTCGTTTGCATGATTATTATGGATTGATGCATGTTGCGGCCCTTGAGTAGATAAATATATATGTGTTATGAATATGATGTGTGTTGTGGGCATGGATAAAATGAAAGGCATGTCGCCTCTTGAGGTATATCGGATGGAAACCCGGACGTAAATTTCATAGCCGATTCCGAATGGACGGTAGTATGATCTGTACTCGGGCCACAACTCCACGTACCACTTGAGTAAACGACATGTTCTTTTGTTTAATTTTGAGTTGTTTAATTATTCCGCCATTTATTTTTCTGCACGTTATTCATTTATGTAATGATGAGAAAAGCGCATGGGCTTAGTAAGTGCGATGAAAGGTCCTCTAATTGAAGAGGTTAAAATCCTTTACCACGATGCTTCGCCGCGCCGAGTATCTTTGTGTTTACTTCTGTCTTTATTTTATGCATATTATATGTTCATTGCGCATGGGCTTAGTAAGTCGGATTAAAGGCACTCCGTTTCACGGGGATAAGATCCTTACCACGATGCTTCGCCGTGCCGGATGACGTATATTCGATTGGACGTGAGATGTGTTCAATCGGATATACAAAGTCCGATATCTCGTCTTTGTTATTATGCCTTTACTTTTATTATATGTTCATTACGCATGGGCTTAGTAAGTCGGATTAAAGACACTCCGTTTCACGGGGATAAGATCCTTACCACGATACTTCGCCGCGCCCCTTTAGCTTTCATGTATCACGTCCCATTTCATGCATCAGGTCTGTTCCCGTTCGAACGCGTTCACGAACGCAACTCGAACGCGCATACATTTTTGCCTTATCATGCATCAGGTCTCATTTCCGTTCGATCGCGTTAACAAACGCCATACGAACGTGAGCATTCTGTTTCATTTCTGTTCGAACGCGTTAGCAAACGCCATACGAACGTGAGCATTCTGTTTCATTTCCATTCGAACACATTCACAAACGCCATACGAATGTGAGTATTCTATTTTATTTCCGTTCGAACGCGTTCACGAACGCTCTACGAACGTAAGCATTTCATGCATCAGGTCTGTTCCCGTTCGAACGCGTTTACGAACGCAACTCGAACGCGCATACATTTTGCCTTATCATGCATCAGGTCTCATTTCCGTTCGAACGCGTTCACGAACGCCATATGAACGTGAGCATTCTGTTTCAGTTTCGTTCGAACGCGTTTACGAACGCTACATGAACGCGAACACACTGAACTGAGACATATTCATCACATACCATGTATAATTGTTTCTTAAGTGATTTTTTGATGAAACCACACATAGTCGTTCTTATCTTTGTGCACATAATAATGAAGAGCATGTTTATTCCCTATAATTACATTATTTACCTTAGTCTTGGCTTAATGTATCATGATTTATGCATCCGTGTTGCGAAGGCATGTGGACATTATTTCACGTGGTATATCGGATGGAAACCCAGACGTAAATTCCGTAGCCGATTCTGAATGGACGGTAGTGCGGTTTGTACTTGGGATACAATTCCACGTACCGCTTGGAAAAGTATTCATATACATGTTTGTGTTTATGTTTACATAAATGATTGAATTCTTGTGACGTTATGTGCTTGTTGTTGCAAAGGCCTACCTTTAAGCATGTGAATTTGGCAATAAGATTTGACTTCATGTATGTTAGATGTAAACTTTACTTTTAAACATGTGAATTCATGATTGTGGTGCACTTGGAAATATATGTCATAGGCTTGGTTAGATTATTGCATAAATCTTTACATTACAAGTGGCATAAGTAAGGGACCATTCCGAACCCAATGGTTTGAGGTCTTCCCTTGCGAGGGGTGAGTGCGGCCTTAAATCTTTGTCCCGGTTCACACCGGTGGCGACTCCATCACTCTCCGGTTTAGTCCTCCGTTGGCTACTCCGTACTCCCAACTAGGCCCCCGAGCCTAGAACAGCATGCGTCGCTCCTGGTTCCACTGTGTGCCCACAGTTCTGGCGACTCCACTGGGGATAGAGAATCGGCCCCGAAATAATGCCTTGTAATATATAGATTTATGCTTTAATTAACCGTGTCTGCAAATGTGCGAAATGGGGGTTGTGATAAAAGACGTTTTTGAGGCTTGTTAATGGTTTGGTGTCTTCCTTCACTCACTACCTTCCGAGGAAAAGCTGTGAAGACACCTAAATGATCATTACCATTAGCCTGTTGTGACATACTAATTTGGAGGATTTGTTGCTTATTCCTGACACCAAGCGATAAGAGCCTAAGAGGCTTGGGTATTTAAGTGAGCCTCGCTCCACCTTCCCTCTGGGGAATCTGCAACAAGGAATCCATTTGACAGTTAGTCACACACCATGACTTGTTGGCACGTACCGTAAGGTATAAAAAAGGTGCGCTTACTTGGTCGCTCGGACCCTTGAATGGGGAGACCTAGTTGTGGGCAATCCTTCGCCGACAAGAGTCTTTGTCCATACTCCCACGAACCCATGCGTGGACCGGGTTATATAGCCTATAACAAATATTTCCTTGTGCTTTAGGACCATTATCATTTCGATGAATTGGACTCCTTGTCAAAAATGCGAACTTGCTGGGCCATTTAAACTGGGGCAGGTTCGTATCTTATGACAATTAGGCCCAAAACTTTTGAAATGATGGTGGGCCACACGGTAGAATTTACTTTTTTATGTTTATGATATCTTCCTTGTATGCTTATGTGTGGGAACATTGCTATTTGAATCCACATGGATCTTTTGTCATGAGATATGGGCTTGTTGGGCCATTTAAACTGGGACAAGAACGTAACTTATGACGATTGGGCCAAAGGCCTCTAAATATTGATGGGCCACCTTGAAGAATTTACTGTTTTACGCTTGAATTATCTTGTTATGTTTGTGTTTTGGGAACATCTTCGTTTGGATCCGTTTGGACCATTTGTCATGAGATATGGGCTTGTTGGGCCATTTAAACTGGGACAAGAACGTAACTTATGACGATTGGGCCAAAGGCCTCTAAATGTTGATGGGCCACCTTGAAGAATTTACTGTTTTACGCTTGAATTATCTTGTTATGTTTGTGTTTTGGGAACATCTTCGTTTGGATCCGTTTGGACCATTTGTCATGGGATATGGGCTTGTTGGGCCATTTAAACTGGGACAAGAACGTACCTTATGACGATTGGGCCAAAGGCTTCTAAATGTTGATGGGCCATTTTGTGCTTCTGTTCGGAACATTACCATTTGGATTTAGTTGGGCTCCATGCCATCGGATACGAACTCGTTGGGCCATTTAAACTGGGACGAGTTCACTCCTATGACATTTAGCCCAAAAGCTTCTGAAATTATAATAGGCCGATTTGTTTGATTAAGTGACGTCTTAATAGGATCAATGAAAGGTGATAATAATTTCAGACAATCTTGAACACATAAGTTAAGGACATGACATGTGCAATGAATATGAAAAAACCGACCCCCCCAAATTTGGTTGACATATTTCTTTTAAATCATTAATGGATGTAGTATTTACAGATGTATTGTCAAATCCACCTGTTAAAATTTTATCTATTAAATCATATTCATCAAAAATTACCTTCATCATTCTATAAATATTTTGTGTAGTATGTTGGTCATCAAAAACTCTAAATGCAATAATTTATTTTTGCATGGTAAATGATGCATCAATCCAATGACAAGTCACACCCATGTATGAGTGTGTTTACCAATGGTTAACAGCGACCAAAACAGTGAAACAGTGAGCAAAGACATCGAACCAGTGAACCAGAAGAGTTGCAGATTATTAGCCCTTCCGACGGACTTGGAACGCGCTTCCGAAAGTCGACGTAAAAAGGTTAGACCTGAGGGTATTTTTCACATCCATTTTCTGTTTTATTTTTATTATTTATTGAGTTTCGTTTGCATGATTATTATGGATTGATGCATGTTGCGGCCCTTGAGTAGATAAATATATATGTGTTATGAATATGATGTGTGTTGTGGGCATTGGATAAAATGAAAGGCATGTCGCCTCTTGAGGTATATCGGATGGAAACCCGGACGTAAATTTCATAGCCGATTCCGAATGGACGGTAGTATGATCTGTACTCGGGCCACAACTCCACGTACCACTTGAGTAAACGACATGTTCTTTTGTTTAATTTTGAGTTGTTTAATTATTCCGCCATTTATTTTTCTGCACGTTATTCATTTATGTAATGATGAGAAAAGCGCATGGGCTTAGTAAGTGCGATGAAAGGTCCTCTAATTGAAGAGGTTAAAATCCTTTACCACGATGCTTCGCCGCGCCGAGTATCTTTGTGTTTACTTCTGTCTTTATTTTATGCATATTATATGTTCATTGCGCATGGGCTTAGTAAGTCGGATTAAAGGCACTCCGTTTCACGGGGATAAGATCCTTACCACGATGCTTCGCCGTGCCGGATGACGTATATTCGATTGGACGTGAGATGTGTTCAATCGGATATACAAAGTCCGATATCTCGTCTTTGTTATTATGCCTTTACTTTTATTATATGTTCATTGCGCATGGGCTTAGTAAGTCGGATTAAAGACACTCCGTTTCACGGGGATAAGATCCTTACCACGATACTTCGCCGCGCCCCTTTAGCTTTCATGTATCACGTCCCATTTCATGCATCAGGTCTGTTCCCGTTCGAACGCGTTCACGAACGCAACCCGAACGCGCATATATTTTTGCCTTATCATGCATCAGGTCTCATTTCCGTTCGATCGCGTTAACAAACGCCATACGAACGTGAGCATTCTGTTTCATTTCTGTTCGAACGCGTTAGCAAACGCCATACGAACGTGAGCATTCTGTTTCATTTCCATTCGAACGCATTCACAAACGCCATACGAACGTGAGTATTCTGTTTTATTTCCGTTCGAACGCGTTCACGAACGCTCTACGAACGTAAGCATTTCATGCATCAGGTCTGTTCCCGTTCGAACGCGTTTACGAACGCAACTCGAACGCGCATACATTTTGCCTTATCATGCATCAGGTCTCATTTCCGTTCGAACGCGTTCACGAACGCCATATGAACGTGAGCATTCTGTTTCAGTTTCATTCGAACGCGTTTACGAACGCTACATGAACGCGAACACACTGAACTGAGACATATTCATCACATACCATGTATAATTGTTTCTTAAGTGATTTTTTGATGAAACCACACATAGTCGTTCTTATCTTTGTGAACATAATAATGAAGAGCATGTTTATTCCCTATAATTACATTATTTACCTTAGTCTTGGCTTAATGTATCATGATTTATGCATCCGTGTTGCGAAGGCATGTGGACATTATTTCACGTGGTATATCGGATGGAAACCCAGACGTAAATTCCGTAGCCGATTCTGAATGGACGGTAGTGCGGTTTGTACTTGGGATACAATTCCACGTACCGCTTGGAAAAGTATTCATATACATGTTTGTGTTTATGTTTACATAAATGATTGAATTCTTGTGACGTTATGTGCTTGTTGTTGCAAAGGCCTACCTTTAAGCATGTGAATTTGGCAATAAGATTTGACTTCATGTATGTTAGATGTAAACTTTACTTTTAAACATGTGAATTCATGATTGTGGTGCACTTGGAAATATATGTCATAGGCTTGGTTAGATTATTGCATAAATCTTTACATTACAAGTGGCATAAGTAAGGGACCATTCCGAACCCAATGGTTTGAGGTCTTCCCTTGCGAGGGGTGAGTGCGGCCTTAAATCTTTGTCCCGGTTCACACCGGGTGGCGACTCCATCACTCTCCGGTTTAGTCCTCCGTTGGCTACTCCGTACTCCCAACTAGGCCCCCGAGCCTAGAACAGCATGCGTCGCTTCTGGTTCCACTGTGTGCCCACAGTTCTGGCGACTCCACTGGGGATAGAGAATCGGCCCCGAAATAATGCCTTGTAATATATAGATTTATGCTTTAATTAACCGTGTCTGCAAATGTGCGAAATGAGGGTTGTGATAAAAGACATTTTTGAGGCTTGTTAATGGTTTGGTGTCTTCCTTCACTCACTACCTTCCGAGGAAAAGCTGTGAAGACACCTAAATGATCATTACCATTAGCCTGTTGTGACATACTAATTTGGAGGATTTGTTGCTTATTCCTGACACCAAGCGATAAGAGCCTAAGAGGCTTGGGTATTTAAGTGAGCCTCGCTCCACCTTCCCTCTGGGGAATCTGCAACAAGGAATCCATTTGACAGTTAGTCACACACCATGACTTGTTGGCACGTACCGTAAGGTATAAAAAAGGTGCGCTTACTTGGTCGCTCGGACCCTTGAATGGGGAGACCTAGTTGTGGGCAATCCTTCGACGACAAGAGTCTTTGTCCATACTCCCACGAACCCATGCGTGGACCGGGTTATATAGCCTATAACAATATTTCCTTGTGCTTTAGGACCATTATCATTTCGATGAATTGGACTCCTTGTCAAAAATGCGAACTTGCTGGGCCATTTAAACTGGGGCAGGTTCGTATCTTATGACAATTAGGCCCAAAACTTTTGAAATGATGGTGGGCCACACGGTAGAATTTACTTTTTTATGTTTATGATATCTTCCTTGTATGCTTATGTGTGGGAACATTGCTATTTGAATCCACATGGATCTTTTGTCATGAGATATGGGCTTGTTGGGCCATTTAAACTGGGACAAGAACGTAACTTATGACGATTGGGCCAAAGGCCTCTAAATATTGATGGGCCACCTTGAAGAATTTACTGTTTTACGCTTGAATTATCTTGTTATGTTTGTGTTTTGGGAACATCTTCGTTTGGATCCGTTTGGACCATTTGTCATGAGATATGGGCTTGTTGGGCCATTTAAACTGGGACAAGAACGTAACTTATGACGATTGGGCCAAAGGCCTCTAAATGTTGATGGGCCACCTTGAAGAATTTACTGTTTTACGCTTGAATTATCTTGTTATGTTTGTGTTTTGGGAACATCTTCGTTTGGATCCGTTTGGACCATTTGTCATGGGATATGGGCTTGTTGGGCCATTTAAACTGGGACAAGAACGTACCTTATGACGATTGGGCCAAAGGCTTCTAAATGTTGATGGGCCATTTTGTGCTTCTGTTCGGAACATTACCATTTGGATTTAGTTGGGCTCCATGCCATCGGATACGAACTCGTTGGGCCATTTAAACTGGGACGAGTTCACTCCTATGACATTTAGCCCAAAAGCTTCTGAAATTATAATAGGCCGATTTGTTTGAGAATTTTATTTGATTTAGTATATGTTATATGCTTCTTATGCACCTCATACATACATATACCTTGTAAACACCCTCTGTGTGTCAAAAAGACATTATAGATTCCCGTTGGGTTAGGAAAGCAGAGAGACTTGTCAGAAGACCATCAACCAACATGAATGAGTCAGCCAATGAGGGATCCCGCCTGGATCAATTGGAGACCAAAGTAACAGGAATTATTGAGATATTGCAAGTTCTGACTAATGTTATGGCCAGTTTGATCGTACTTTGTACAGCCGATAACAGAGAGATGAACAATCAGAATGGAAAGATCATCGGGGAACCTTCGGAGGCCAAGCCCACTTCCCCTGAGGTTGCCCCTGTTAGGAACAGACGATTCTCCAAACTTGGTAGACCTTTATTAGAGGTGTTTAGAGAGCTGGAAAAGCAAGGACTCATGATTCCCTTAGAGCCCAGACCACTTCCAAACCCTGTACCACGCTACCTTAAGCTAAACCTTTACTGTCACTTCCACCAGGAAAGAGGCCATGAAACTAATAAATGCATCCGCCTTAGGCATGAAATCCAAAACCTCATTGACTCCCACAAAATACCTGACCCAGAAAAAGAACAAGCCAACATACACAGAAAACCTCCACATACCCATAACTACCAAACTTCTCGCATAGGGATACGGGGCAACAGTGGTAAAAGTGAAATAAAGCAGAGGGAGGACCTTTGGGAAGACTTCTCAGACAATGGTGAGACAGAGGTTGCAAAAGGGAGAAGTGAATGGGAAGAGGAACTACTGTACCTGGAGAAATTGATGGTTGAAGGAAATAAGAAAGCCAGGGAAAATAAAGTTGGAATTTATGGAGATGATTGTCTCCCAGATCTTATTCAGTTGTGATCCAGCATTCATTAATAAAGACATTGATTCTATCTATTTGTTCGAACCTTTTTTTTTCTCAATGACAATAAAGACATTCATTTCGCTTACTTACCTGAGTTTATTCATTTCAACCTACAACATGAGTATATTAGCATTCAACCTTGGTACTATGATGCTCAGTGGTGTCCAAGAACACGGGAAATCCTTGGAAGAAGCAAGCAGAAAAGATAATATGGCCATTCAGTAATGAGAAGCGGGGCAGTGAGACTGTCAGATTTAGAAGAGAATGAGTTCACTGAGCTGACCAACGTAGACAGATTGAAGCAGTGGCTTGCCTAAGGAAAAAAAGATTGAGCAGTCACCAAAAGAATTGGCAGAAGACCTAACCCAACGGGATAAGAAACACATGCATACATGCATACACGTAACCCATTTGGCATTCCTTTTGTGTTTGTTTTGTGTTCACAGGTTTTGAAGAAGAAAAAGAGAAAACGACGAAAGAGTAGCAACATCACAGTATCAGTTGCAGAATGAACCAGTTTCGGGGAAGAATCCCATGGTTGAGGCCCATATCAACAAGATTTCCAGGGTATGGATCTCAGGTGGCGAAGTCCACATTATCAGCGGTTGAAAGGAAGAATTCCTTGGAGTGTGGAAAAAAAAAAAAAAAGAGAGAAGTCTTTGATAGTTAGACATATGTCCGGTGATGACATTATATGCTGAAAAGAGAAACCTTAGCAACGATAAGTGCGAGACGAGCTCTCGTCCGATATTCTGAATAAGTCGATCTCAACTAGACTCACGTGCACCTGATTACGGGATCTCAACAGTGGAAGCCTGAGCGGTTGGCGAGATGACTAGTTGAAGAGATGGTGTATCGGTGAATGACCGTTCGCTTGGATGTCCACCCTGGCTTACTTAGGCTACGATATATGATATGGTTGGAAGCAAAGAAAGTCTCTGAAAAGAAAAGAAAAAAATAGACCATCTATAACCGATAAGCGTGAAGCTACCCATGGGCGAGTATTAGGACCACCATGAGGAGAAATGCAACCTTAAAGGGTAGGTGTGTCAGAAAAAGAAAAAAAAGAAAAGAAAAGAGAGGAAAAAAAAAAGAATGAAAAGAATGAAAAGAAAGAGACAAGCAAAATGAAGAAAACCATATCATGTTGAGTATGCTGCCGTAATCACAGAACGTGAGCGAGACATCCAGGTTGGTTAGACCCACCGATCCGATTCTCCGAGGCGAAATCATCGAGTTGGCTTACTTAAGGAATAAGCTGCGAAAGAGCCTTGGCACACACACACTAGGAGTTTAGTTCAGATCACTTATTCAGACGGTCGTACTTGAGCGTATCGAGTACTTTGAAGATTCTCTGGTTTTGACGTGAAGCATTCTTCGAGGACGAAAATATGTCTAGCTATCAAGATTATCTCGTGAGAGGCAATACAATATGTTGAAATAAAATATCAGTATCAATAGCAGTTCTGCCGGGTATGGCATTCCGGAGGCGAGGCCTATATTGTTTCAGCATTAGTTCTGCCGAGTATGGCACTCTGGGGGCGAGGCCCACGTCTTTATCAGAATCAGTTTTGCCAGGTACGGCACTCCGGGTATGGAGACATCAGAATCAGTTTTGCCAGGTACGGCACTCCGGGTATGGAGACATCAGTACCAGTTTTGCCAGGTATGGCACTCTGGGGGCGAGGCCCACATCTTTATCAGAATCAGTCCGGCCGGGTATGACACTCCGATATATAGTATCAGTTTTGACATGAATGGTAATCCGAGAATGGAACAAGGCTCAGGGATGGACAAACCGAGAATGGTTATCCTAGAATAGAGCAGAATTCGAGAATGAACCAGCCGAGAATGGCAATCTGATAATGGAGCAGGATCTGAGAATGGAACGCGGTTCGGGAATAACCACCTCAAAGTAATATCTCGAGAATGGACCACATCGCAGTAACGGTTTGGGAATATACCACCCCACGCGATAACATATCAGTTTCGGGGATGACTCTAAGGGGACGAGGCCCACATCAGTATCAACTTAGGGGCGAGGCCCACATTATCAGTATCAGTTTGCGGGTGAGGCCCACATCTACATCAGCATCAGTTCCGGGGATGAGTCCCAGGGCCGAGGCCTACGTTATCATCAGTATCGGTATCAACTTAGGGGCGAGACCCACATTATCAGTATCAGTTTGGGACGAGGTCCACATCAGTATCAGTTTACGGGTGAGGCCCACATCTACATCAGCATCAGTTCCGGGGATGAGTCCCAAGGCCGAGGCCTACGTCGTCATCAATTTCAGTTTCAGAGATGAATCTCAAGGCCGAGGCCTACGTTATCATCAGTATCGGTATCAACTTAGGGGTGAGGCCCACATTATCAGTATCAGTTTGGGACGAGGTCCATATCAGTATCAGCATGTAGGCGAGGCCCACATCAGTACCGGTTTGGGGCGAGGCCCACATCTACATCAACATCAGTTGCGAGGACGAGTCCCAGGGCCATGGCCTACGTCATCATCAACATCAACAGTTTTGGGGATGCATCCCAGGGCTGAGGCCCATATTTTATCAGCATTTTGGAGATGCGTCCCAGGGTTGTAGACCCATATAATCAGTAGTTATTGGGATGCGTCCCAGGGTCGTAGACCCACTGCATCATTTTGGGGATGCGTCCCGGGCTGAGGCCCATTTTGTCAGCGGTATTGGGATGCGTCCCAGGGTCGAGGCCCCCGTTGTCGGTTGCAGTTATTGGGATGCGTCCCAGGGTCGTGGACCCACTGCATCATTTTTGGGGATGCGTCCCCAGGCCGAGGCCCATTTTGTCAACGGTATTGGGATGCGTCCCAGGGTCGAGGCCCCCGTTGTCGGTTGCAGTTATTGGGATGCGTCCCAGGGTCGTGGACCCACTGCATCTTTTTTGGGGATGCGTCCCCGGGCCGAGGCCCATTTTGTCAACGGTATTGGGATGCGTCCCAGGGTCGAGGCCCCCGTTGTCGGTTGCAGTTATTGGGATGCGTCCCAGGGTCGTGGACCCACTGCATCATTTTGGGGATGCGTCCCCGGGTCGAGGCCCATTTTGTCAGCGGTTTTGGGATGCGTCCCAGGGTCGAGGCCCCCGTTGTCGGTTGCAGTTATTGGGATGCGTCCCAGGATCGAGGTCCACTGCATCATCAGCTCGGCGGAGCAGCAGGCAAGCCAGGTGGCAGCTGGCGAGCCAGGTAAGTGAAAATGCATTGCATAACTTTGATAGGATTGTTCAAAGTCACACACTGCACAAGTCCCATCAAAGTGGGGGCGACTGTAGACATTGCATTTTCGCATGTGAAACCCGATGATGAGTCTCATTCGGAGGCACTACCTTTTAAGTCGCGGAAATCGCGGAAAACAGACGTCGGAAGGGAAGAGTCAAGAATTGACGTTTTGCTGGACTTAGTTCACGTGTTTAGCTTCGGGTTCGCTGTTGGACCTCCGTTTTAAAACTTAACATTAGCCCAAGCCCATTAAATCACATTCACAGATAATTAAAACATTTAAAATATATAACACAAATTAAAGTAAATTAAAACCAATCCAATTAAACACAAATTAAATTAAATTGAATTAAAGTGGAATTAAAATAACTAAATTGAAATTAAATTAATAAACTAATTAAATTAATTAAATGATATACCAACTAATAAATCATTAAATATTAATAAAACAGTAAATAAATCATATACCAATTAAAATAAAACAAATTAAAATCAAATACCAAAATTAAATAATTTACTTCCAAATTAAAATAATTTCATTCCTAAATTAAAGAAATCACTCACCTAAATTAAATATTATCCACCTAAAATACACATATTCCTTGCCTAAAATAATACACCTAATATAATTGATTTTATTCCTTAATTAAACCCTAACCCTAATGCATCCCCTCACTATATAAACAAATCAAAAATTAAACCTGTCTCTCTTGGTCGACCTCACACGGCAACAACCAAAAAACAAAACAAAGAAAATAACCTGCAACCCTTAAGCCACCTTGACCCCACCTTCCATCTCTCTCACGAAACCAAAACAAAGAACCATCTTTACCTTTACACTCATGGACAACCACACCAAATAAGAGCCCCTCATTCTGCCTTACGCATGAATGGCCTCCAACCCCATTCATCAACCCTCATCTCTCACGTCCTAATTCACTCATCCTCACGCTTCAACCTTCCTCCGCCAGCCCTTATTCTTCACACGCCCATAGCAGCCCTCAATCTCCACGCTAAAGCTCTTCATCCAACACGTCCTCATGCACCCTCACTCACCTAGCCACAAAGACGCCACCTGCCATTAGCCCCCAACCAACGCCAACAACTGCCATTACCATAAGCCAATTCACGCAGCCTCAACATCAATTCACACCACACTCTCCACGCCAAACACGTAAAGCGCACTACTCACGCACCAGCCCCTTGACTACACTACATCACGTCCCTCACGCCAGGCCCCTCATGAAACAAAACTCACGCCCACCAGCCCTTAAATCAACACGCTAATTGCACAGCCTAATGCCCTGCATTGACAGCCCATCAGCCACGATTCACAGTTCACAAATTCTCACCATAAGCCTCCCTCACTACCGTATGAACACAACCCCAAACAGTGACAAAAAAACACCCCGAACAGCCCTCCAAAATCAAGCCAAAACAGTAACCTTACACACCTGAACAGTGAGCAGAAAATACATCACATACAGCAGCGAAACGGAGGTAAAACAGCGACCAAAACAGTGAAACAGTGAGCAAAGACATCGAACCAGTGAACCAGAAGAGTTGCAGATTATTAGCCCTTCCGATGGACTTGGAACGCGCTTCCGAAAGTCGACGTAAAAAGGTTAGACCTGAGGGTATTTTTCACATCCATTTTCTGTTTTATTTTTATTATTTATTGAGTTTCGTTTGCATGATTATTATGGATTGATGCATGTTGCGGCCCTTGAGTAGATAAATATATATGTGTTATGAATATGATGTGTGTTGTGGGCATTGGATAAAATGAAAGGCATGTCGCCTCTTGAGGTATATCGGATGGAAACCCGGACGTAAATTTCATAGCCGATTCCGAATGGACGGTAGTATGATCTGTACTCGGGCCACAACTCCACGTACCTTGAGTAAACAGCATGTTCTTTTGTTTAATTTTGAGTTGTTTAATTATTCCGCCATTTATTTTTCTGCACGTTATTCATTTATGTAATGATGAGAAAAGCGCATGGGCTTAGTAAGTGCGATGAAAGGTCCTCTAATTGAAGAGGTTAAAATCCTTTACCACGATGCTTCGCCGCGCCGAGTATCTTTGTGTTTACTTCTGTCTTTATTTTATGCATATTATATGTTCATTGCGCATGGGCTTAGTAAGTCGGATTAAAGGCACTCCGTTTCACGGGGATAAGATCCTTACCACGATGCTTCGCCGCGCCGGATGACGTATATTCGATTGGACGTGAGATGTGTTCAATCGGATATACAAAGTCCGATATCTCATCTTTGTTATTATGCCTTTACTTTCATTATATGTTCATTGCACATGGGCTTAGTAAGTCAGATTAAAGGCACTCCGTTTCACGGGGATAAGATCCTTACCACGATACTTCACCGCGCCCCTTTAGCTTTCATGTATCGCGTCCCATTTCATGCATCAGGTCTGTTCCCGTTCGAACGCGTTCACGAACGCAACTCGAACGCGCATACATTTTTGCCTTATCATGCATCAGGTCTCATTTCCGTTCGAACGCGTTAACAAACGCCATACGAACGTGAGCATTCTGTTTCATTTCTGTTCGAACGCGTTAGCAAACGCCATACGAACGTGAGCATTCTGTTTCATTTCAGTTCGAACGCGTTCACAAACGCCATACGAACGTGAGTATTCTGTTTTATTTCCGTTCGAACGCGTTCACGAACGCTCTACGAACGTAAGCATTTCATGCATCAGGTCTGTTCCCGTTCGAACGCGTTTACGAACGCAACTCGAACGCGCATACATTTTGCCTTATCATGCATCAGGTCTCATTTCCATTCGAACGTGTTCACGAACGCCATACGAACGTGAGCATTCTGTTTCAGTTTCGTTCGAACGCGTTTACGAACGCTACACGAACGCGAACACACTGAACTGAGACATATTCATCACATGCCATGTATAATTGTTTCTTAAGTGATTTTTTGATGAAACCACACATAGTCGTTCTTATCTTTGTGCACATAATAATGAAGAGCATGTTTATTCCCTATAATTGCATTATTTACCTTAGTCTTGGCTTAATGTATCATGATTTATGCATCCGTGTTGCGAAGGCATGTGGACATTATTTCACGTGGTATATCGGATGGAAACCCAGACGTAAATTCCGTAGCCGATTCCGAATGGACGGTAGTGCGGTTTGTACTTGGGATACAATTCCACGTACCGCTTGGAAAAGTATTCACATACATGTTTGTGTTTATGTTTACATAAATGATTGAATTCTTGTGACGTTATGTGCTTGTTGTTGCAAAGGCCTACCTTTAAGCATGTGAATTTGGCAATAAGATTTGACTTCATGTATGTTAGATGTAAACTTTACTTTTAAACATGTGAATTCAGGATTGTGGTGCACTTGGAAATATATGTCATAGGCTTGGTTAGATTATTGCATAAATCTTTACATTACAAGTGGCATAAGTAAGGGACCATTCCGAACCCAATGGTTTGAGGTCTTCCCTTGCGAGGGGTGAGTGCGGCCTTAAATCTTTGTCCCGGTTCACACCGGGTGGCGACTCCATCACTCTCCGGTTTAGTCCTCCATTGGCTACTCCGTACTCCCAACTAGGCCCCCGAGCCTAGAACAGCATGCGTCGCTCCAGGTTCCACTGTGTGCCCACAACGTGGTCTGTATTAATAAGTTAAGTTTTGATAGTTTATGATGTGGTGGGCACAGAGCCCTTGAGTGTTGATAGATTATGTGGGCGGAGCCCTTAGGATATGATTTTGATGAGATTTGTGTGGACCTGAGGTCCTTTTATTTGTTTGTAGTATTCTTGGATTACATTTGATGTTGGACTGCAATCCAGGTTGTCCGGTTTTGTGATACATCATGCAGGATTTTTCGTAAATTTAGAGGCTTATGGAGATAGGTTAATCTTGTCTCCTGCCGGTAGCATCCTGCTTCTGGCGGGGTGTTACATGGTTACAGTGGACCCCCTCGTCCTCTGAAAATTTTCCTTTTGTTCATCTACCATAAGAAATTTAGTCATAAATTCAAGGACTTCTGTTATTTGGTACTACTATCCAAAGTAATTACAAGTGGATTCTTAATAAACAAGATCATAAAGTTGATCTTTGTATGATTTGTCTTGTGTAGACTTATTAGTAATTATATGATTTCCAGTTACACATGAGTAGTAAAAATATCACAGTGTAAGTCAGTAATGGAAAGAAATCATATTTGTTTGGTAGAGAAAACTTCAAAACAGTAGTAAAGTAAAATACTATTATACCTGACCACACTACAGTTGGCTAAGTATCTCAAAGAAACTCATCTGAGTTCTGTAGAGGGAGAGTCCAAAGAAGCTTAGCAACTACGAGTTAACGTGTGGTCGCAATATGACTTCTTGTTGAAGAAATACCTCTTGGAGGGTTTTGACAATACTCTGTATAATGTATGCTAAAGTATGACTATTGCAAAGAAACTATGAGATTATTTTGAGAATAAGTACAAACCAAAAGATTTCTAACAAAAAAAATTTATCATTGGTAGGTGCTTGGACTATAAAATGTTAGATTCAATGACGGTAATATCTCAATTGAGTGAACTGCAGTTGATCATTCATGAAATACTAGATAAATGAATGAAACTCTATGAGATGTTTAAAGTTGCCACAATCATAGAGAAATTACCTCCATCATGGAAGGATTTTAGTAGTTATCTGAAACACAAGAAGAAACATATGAGTCTTGAAGATTTGGGAGTTCGATTGAGAATCAAATAGGACAATGAGAAATTTGAGAAGGCTAGCTAAAAGACCATGGAGTCTATCGCCAACATCATTAAGGGTGGAAAATGTAGCAAAAAGAGAAAGAACAATAAAGTCGATTCTTACCAAGGAAATAAGAATTTCAAGGGGAATTATTATGTCTATGGAAATGGTTGTCACATGGCAAAGGATTGCATAAATAAGAAGTCTCAAGATAAGTGCCCGAAAAAAAAAATATGAGGCAAATGTCACTGAACATGAGCTGATGTCTGATGATATATCAGACTTGAACCTCTGAATATTTGTAACTGAAGCCAACTTGGTTGGTAACCTGAAAGAGTGATGAGAAGACACGGGGTAATAAGTGCATGAAAGTGTAATTTGAACATTGATAACTCGGCTTAGTTATCATGTACTTAATCTTAATTAGAGTTTATTTTGTGCTTTGTTATTAGGAACAATGGAATATGAAGTTTAGAGCAATTACGCGTGTTTCAGGACCTTACGGACGGAACGGAAGCACGCGGGAAGAGCTGTAACGAAGAAAGTAAAAAACCAGCAAAACAAGCCACTTGTCATGACGCGTCCCAGAAATAGCACTGCATACGGAACAGTCCCAGAAGCTTATTTTGGTCGTGTTTTACGCAAATATGGTCTCCAGAGCTTCCCTAAATAAACCCAATTTAGTCCAAAACCCTAAGGGAGGAGAAAAATAGAAGAAAAACACACATCAAACAGCCACAAACATAATTTCGAGAGAGAATGACGAAGAACTTCAAGCCGACATGACGTCTCTCCTCGATCGATCCAGGCTATATCTCTCTTCTGTATGGAGAACTAATCTCATTGGCAAAGCTAAGGATGAACTCATGTTTTTAAGTTATTATTCTCATGTTGTTGATTCCTAAGAACTTTTAATCGTTAATACAATTTATGTTTGTTATTCTTTATTATCTTTTGATTATATGATTCCAAAAATTATTTTTATCAAACTTGCATATAGAGCCAGTCATGCTTCTTCTTTGTGTAATTTGTGAGCCCAGTTGTGACTGGTAAAGTTGTTTTATGATTTCATCTTCTGCTACAGTATTTCCTGAAGGTATATTGTCGACGTTAGATAAGTCGTAACGATGACTTTGTGTGCTGTTAACATAGAGAATATAAATCATCAATTACCTTAGAATTGAATATGCTTAGAATTGAATATTTTCCGATTGTTAGTTTGGGATGTGAAACCTTCAATTGAGTAATAACATGAAGCAATAAATGGATATAGAAATTTGATACAAGAGGGATTTCTGATGTTTTTTTGCCTCTCTCTATTGATATCTTTTACGTTTTTCTATTAATCTTTACTTTAAATTATCAATTCAATCTATTTTTTTCATTAAGTTACTGCTAAATGTTTTTATTTAAGTAAATTAGTCTTTGTAACCATCTTTCTGAGGAATCGACATCTCAACTATACTGCGATAACCACAAGTAACCGCAAGTACTTTTTGGGCATAATCAAAATTTGGTGTCGTTTCCGGGGAGACGGTTTACAACCTAAAGGAGCAGGTTTGCTTGGTCAAACACAAAGCGGTAATTTCGTTCCTTCTTTAACTTTTTGTTGTTTTTATTTATTTATGATTTATTTACTTATTTTATTTCAATTTTTAGCTTTAATAAACTTTAATTTTTAGTTTCATTCTTATATTTTTTGTTTCTCGTTTTAATTGTGGTTAATTGCATGCCTAGACCTAGAGATAGGTTTGGTAGATTTGTTAGGACTGAAGAATAAAATCAGACTCAGAGAGTTTGTTTGACAATCTCTTTGCCACACACTCCACATCTAGCACACAAAACATGAGTCAATATGAGAGGCCACCTATGAAGACTCTTGATGAGTACCTCTACCCCCACTCACACAGCTACAACATCGTGCATTATGTTTCCTCCTAATGCACTACACATAGATTTTAAACCTAGGATGATACATTATCTCTCATCCTTTCATGGTTTGGAGAACGAGAACCCTTACATGCACATTAGAGAGTTTGAAGATGTTGTAACAACTTTCCACGACCGATTTGGAACCACTGACATAATTAGACTTAAGTTTTTCTTCTTTGCCCTTAAGAATAGAACTAAAAGCTGGTTTTATTCTCTAAGATCTCGGTCAATATGATCATGGGGCGAGATGACACATGCATTCTTTAATAAATACTTCCAAGACCATAAGACGAATGCCTTGAAAAGTCAAATACCTACCTTCTCCTAAAAAGACTGTGAAACCTTTTTATCAAACATAAGAAATGTATAAGGAGTTGTTAGCGAGTTGTCCTCATTATGGATATGAGAGTTTGCACTTAATTAGCTATTTTTATAACGGTTTAGCCTCTAGAGAGTGCCAATTCGTGGAAATAATGTACAATGGTGAGTTCATTCGAAAGGACCTTGATGAGGCGTTAGAGTACTTAAATGACTTAGCTGACAAATCTCACACTTAAACTTGACCTAATGCCATTGATAGCACTAATAGGACACACGATACCCCTCATAGCAGTAGCATACACCACTTTAGGGTAGAAGATAGTCCTAAAGCACAAGTTAAGTTATTAACTAGATAGATAAGAGCCTTACTAGCCAAAGATAGCAAGACTATGCATGTAGTAGCCCACTTAGAACCTCAAGAGGTATATTTTGTATGCAATGAGACTGATCATCTGGCACAATGTAGGGAATATAAGAGGAATATTGCAATGCATTAGGGATATACAAGAAGCCATATACACCTTATTCAGACACTTATAATCCTAGTTGGCGGAACCATCCAAATTTTAGTTGGAAGTAGAAGTCTCATCAGCCGAGCCAAACACCACCACCTAAATTTACAGTGCTCCCCAATATCAACCACCTATCGTTACTAGGAATTCTTTAGAGGACACTATGCAAGTATTTGTAGAGGCCCAGAGCAAAACCAATCAAAAGTTTGAGTCACTGATAGCTCAAGTAGTTGAAAAAAATAAGGAGATTAAGAGGCAAGTCTCTAAATTGACGAATGCCCTGAGTGTGCAAGAACAAGGAAAAATATCATCCCAGGCTCAGCTAAATCCACAAGGACAACACATGGCACATGCTGATCATGAGGTATCCAATGTAAGAGGTGTTAATGCTATAATCACTATGAGTGGTAAGGAGGTAGGCTTGCAGGACACTTCCCACACTGGATGAGCCATTAAGGATAGTAATGAAAATACCCCCAAACAGATCAAGAGACGCATTCTCAGTTAGAGTACCATTTTCTCATGCACTTAGGCATAACGAGAGCTACAGATCCAAATGGTTAGATCCTAGAATATTTTAAGCAAGTAAAGATTAACCTTCCGTTGTTACATGTGATAAAATAAGTCCCCACTTATACGAAGGTTTTAAAGAATCTATGTACCATGAAGAGGAATCATAATGTGAAGAAGACTATATTTCTAATAGAACTAGCAAGTGCAGTAATTGAACAGAGGACTCCACCAAAGTACAAAGATCCAAGATGTCCCACTATCACTTGCCACATTAGCACATATAAGTTTGGTCAAACGTTATTAGAATTAGATGCTAGTGTTAATCTTATGCCATATTCAGTCTATAAAAAGCTAGGGCTTGGAGAGATTAAACCTACATTTGTAGTTTTATAGTTAGCTGACCGATCTATCAGAACATCACGGGGAATAGTTGAGGTTGTTTTACTTCAAATTGATAAATTCTACTACCCTGTTGATTTTCTGATTTTAGATACACAATCTGTGGTTGACACTAAGTCAAAAATCCCACTCATATTAGGTAGACCTTTTCTTGCTACAGCTAATGCTCTTATCAATTGCAGGAATGGTCTCATGAATTATGACACTAGAGGTGAACATTTTTCACATTGAGAAACAACCACAAGAAGATGATGAGTGCCACTACATATACATGCTAGACAGAGTCTTATCGGTAACAGCCTCCACACACCATACAGCTAACTCTTATAAGTTGGACCTGATCCCAAAGAACTGTAAAAGGAGGAAAAAGAGAGCTAGTGCTTAATTGAAGATGATACCAGGGAAGCTAAAAAGAAGATTGAACAAATTGATACAATCTCAGCCATCAGTAAACCCTAGAGGATCCATGGATAAAATATTACAACCAACCAAAAATTCATTTTCATGCCTTAATCATCAGGGGTACTGAAGAAGGAAACATTTGGGACTATTTGGTCCGCTTCATGGAATCCACCATGACAAATTGGATGGTTACGTCTAGCTGAAGACATTAAACTTAGCGTTAGCGGGAAGCAACCCTTGCATCTGCATTTATTTTATTTATCTAGTTCTTATTTTATTTATTTCTATTTTATTTATTTTATTTACTGTAGTTTTATTTTATTGTGTGCTAATTGCATGTTTATTGTTTGCATAATTATTTATGCAGGTGTTCAGTGCAACTTACACAGTCACACAACCCAAATCTTACCAGCAGGAACCTGATCAACTCTGAGCCTGGTAGTGCTGTTCCTTAATCATTTTTATTTATATTTATCTTACATTAAGGACAATGCAAATTTTAAGTGTGGGGGTGTATGCATGCGCATGATAATACCTGTTAAAAAAATTACTTTGTTTGTTTTTAGTCCTTGATAGTAAAGTAAAAATCCAATGATGATATTGTTTGTTTTATGATGAAATCATAGAAACGATAAGTTCTTTAATGTACTTTTATCTGATACATTGAGTAATTGATCTAGGTTAGACTTCGTAAGCACTTAATTATAGATTTTTAGCAGTGAAAGCCTATGTTGTTGACAAGGTGACAAGTTGAAGAAATTACATGTCGATGAATGACTGTTTGCTTCGATGTCTATCATGATTTACTAGTGTTATGATGTGTGGTATGGTTAAAAATAAAAAACGAAATGTCTCTAAAGAAAGAAATTAAACCACCTATAACCGATAAGCGTGAAGATAACCATAGGCGAGTATTATGACCACCATAAGGAGAAATACTACCTTAAACGGCAAGTGTGTTGAAAAGAAAAAAAGAAAAAAAATAAAGAAAAGAAAGGTCAATAAAGAGTGAAAAATTCATACCATACTGAGCACAAAAAGCAATTACATAACAAATTTGAGATATTTAGGCTGGTTTGACCCATCGAATTCCAATTTTTAAACGACATCATTGAGTTGGCTTACCTAGGAATCAAGTTGTGAATGAACCTTTACACACACACACACACTATAAGTCTAGCTTAAATGATTTATTCAAAGACTTGGATTTGAGTTATGTCGAGTACTTTGAAAGTTCTTTGATTTCTTTACTAGGAATTCTTTGAGGATGATAATATGTGTAACTATTAGGACTATTTCATTTTTTATTTTTGCATGATTGTATGTTTTAAATGACGGTTTGTGGGTGTCATCGCTGTAAGCCTTCACGAAATTATAACTCGTCCACTAGGGTCATCTAGGGATTTAAAGGCTTTTTACATACGCTAAATGTAATATTGATCCCTATGAAAGTGGCTTAGATAGTTTTATTTATATAGTTCTTATTTTATTTTGTGCTTGAATTGCTATGGACTGGGAATAAGCTTGTTGGGGGTTGTAACAAGTGCATGAAAGTGTACTTTGAACATCGGTAACTTGGCTTATTTATCATGTATTTAATCTTAATTAGAGTCTATTTTATGCTTTGTTATTAGGAGCAATGGAATATGAAGTTTGGAGAAATAACACGTGTTTCAGGACCATACGGACGCATCAGAAGAACGTGAAAAGAGCTGAAATAAAGAAAGAAAAAACCAGCAAAACAAGCTTATGCGTCACGATGCGCCATCATTGGTGTCGTGACGTGCCCCAGAAATAACAATGCATGTAAAATTCAGCAAGTTTGGCACTGCGGTGCCACTTGTCAGCACCGCAGTGCCCCGGAACAGTCCCAGAAGCTTATTTTAGTCTTATTTTACGCATATATTGACTCCAGGACTTCCCTATATAAACCCAACTTCATCCAAAGAAAAAACAGAGAGAAACACACATTAAAGAGCCACAAACATAATTTCGAGAGAGAGAATGACGAAGAACTTCAAGCCGACATGACGTCTCTCCTATCTATCCAAGCTATATCTCCTTTCTGCGTAGAGAACTAGTCTCCTAGGTAAAGCTAAGGATGAACTCTTATATTTAAGTTTTAATAGTCATGTTGTTGATTCCTAAGAACTCTTCAACGCTAATATAATTGATGTTTGTTATTCTTTATTATCTTTTGATTATATAAATCCAGAAATTATTTTTATCAAACTTGCATATAGATCCAGTCATGCTTCTTCTTTGTGTAATTTGTGAACCTAGTGGTGATTGGTAAAGGTTTTTTATGATTTGGTATTCTGCTGCATTATTTCCTAAGGGTATTTGTCGATGTTAGATAAGTCGTAACGATGAATTTGTGTGCTATTAACATGGAGAAAATAAATCATCAATTGCCGTAGAATTTAATATGCTTAGAATTGAATATTTTTCGATTATTGGTTTGGGATGTGAAACCTTCAATTGAGTGATAACAGAAATCAATAACTGGATATAGGAATTTGATAGGAGAGGGATTCCCGATGCTTTGCTGTCTTTCCCTATTGATATCTTTTACATTTTTCTATTAATCCTTACTTTAAATTATCAATTCAATCTATCTTTTCATTAAGTTACTGCTAAATACATTTGTTTAAAAAAAATCAGTCCTTGTAACCATATTCTGAGGAATCGACACTCCAGTTATATTGCGATAACCGCAAGTACTTTTTGACGTAATCAGTGGGCTACTTATCATATTTGAGTAAAAAAATATGATATTTTCCTCCTATAAAAAGGTCGATGGTGGCACTCATTGGATTATGAGAAACTTGTTTACCTCCAAAGTGGTTGGACAAGGCACAATGGTTCTAAATATAACATTCGGGAAAGAGCTCACATTGATAATGGTGTTGTATTTTTCAGACATCATGAAGAATCTAGTTTCGGAGGAAGAAGAGCGCGTGTAAGGTTCAAATCTCCCGAGACAAAGTCACAGCGAGGGGTGTTTGATTGAGCGAATAAGCCTCCAAGGGGCGCAAGCACACAAGTTATAGTCCTAAGGATTACAATCTAAGAAATAAAAAAGAAAAAAATGTTCATTTGAGTCTTCATTTGATCGGGGGCTTTTCCTCTTGGTGTAGACGTGCTTTTATAGTGAAGTTTGTCAACCATTTTGGGCAGTTCCAATATCTCCCTGTAGCTGCTGGATCGTGCCTGTAACAGTTGAGCTGCGTGTCTCAACTGCCCGGTTGTGGAAGGAAAACCGTCCAACTGCTACTATCATGGGAGCAACCGTATTTTCATCATGGCCGCTAATTCGGTCGTCCCAAGCTCTTTGTCGCTCTTCGCTTCATCGTCCCTCCTGCCCTTCGTTCTTTCCTTCATCCTAGGGTGATTTTGTTCCAGGGCGACAACTTTTCTTCTGTCAACAATTGTCCCCCAAATTCACCTTAATTGATTTACAAGTGAAAATTGAGGTGAATTTTTCGGTCTTCCATCCCGGTTCATTCGTTCTACATTTAGGGAAGATAGCTACTCCAATTGAGGGATGACCCGATGAGATTTTCTCTTTATCCATCTGGCCAAACCCCACCATAATATCCGTGAAGTTGGGTGCTGTAATCTTCTATGCCAAGGAAGATGGTCGTCCGTTGTCGACGAGTGTATCCCATCCGCAACTGGCGATGCAGTACCTTCCATAACGAGGCTCCTGGATAACTATCGCTAATGGCTGTAGCCCATCCACAACATTACATTCATTTCACACCTCACGCCGTATGGATGGCCATTAGTGAATAGTTTTACATTTCATTTCACAACTCATTTTTACTTGCTCCTGCTCCACGCAGGTCTTTTCTTCTACCTGGCTTTGGCCTGATCTTTCTGTTCCTTCTTATTTCATTTATCCAATGAGGAAATTTGCCTGGTTGAAAGGGACCGGGCAGGACATATTTGAGGGCATGAGTGATTTTAAGTTAAGTGTTTTAAGTTTTCTTTACTAGCTACTCCCTTAACCCTCTCCTTTATATGCTCTCAATCTACACTATTTTTCATGTGATACCTAGTTGGTTGATAGTTGTTCTTCCCTAGGTCTGAGTTTTATCGAAAAATAGACCTGCCGATTGATGGACATGTCGTATCAACTTTCGTCTTTTCCTCTACCATGTGATAATAATGGAGATAGCCTGGGTGATGCTTCTGAGGGATGCAGCATTGACATATGTTCTTGGCCGGTTTTGGAAGTCCGTGTTAAGATTTTGGGGTTCGGCCGATCTGTTGGAGGCCGAGGCCGTAAAGTCGAGTTAGAAAGGAACCCGGGGCGAAAACTCTTCGCTCTGTAATCTGTCGGGCTGTCTTTTAGAGTCCTACGTGAACCTATCATTTCTGCAATGAATGTGCGGCCCTTCCTTATATGTTTCATCATGAGGCCTATTTAAGAGCCGCTTTTTACATCACTTATGTGTTCCCTGCTGCCGCACATTACTCTCGCAGCGAGTTGCATTCGGACACCTGTCTAGGGCAATCTTTCATCCCTTTTATGTTTTCCCGCCGTTTTCATTTCTCGTTGACCCATATTGCGATATCTGTCCTAGGTTAAACCTTCCGTCTGTTACATAAGGATTCATCCTACTCTGGTTTTTGCCTTATCCTCGATTTCTTTTGAAAACTTACTTTCATCACATTCTAGATCTTCTATTATCAATGGCTTCTTCATCCTCTGCTCCCAAAACTAGCGCTTCAACCTTCGCCGATTATAAGATGGCACTGGAAACTTCTTCTGTGGGCACCTTCGGCCTTCACACTCTTGATGAGGAATTCGGACAATGCGCTCTAGGTCCCATTTTCACTGATGATGACGCTATCGCAATGGCTCCGTTGGCTCAGCAGTTCCCTTCTTCTTCTGTCCTCCCATTTTTTGAACCACTTAACATTTCTCCTCTTGTTCAATTCAATCCGATTCGCACCTGGCCCAAACCCGACACCGCATTCGAAGCCTGGTTTCAACGTATACTGTTGGATGTGTATACTCGATCCTTTCTAGAAAAACACCACATTCTTCCTTTCATCGAGCTTTCATCATCTTTACCCCCTTTTGACTGTAACTTGTTTCCTATTTCTTTGCTTTTTTGGTCTTCTAAATACAATGTATTCATTTTTTCAGTCGGGCCCTTCACTATTACCCTTCGTGATATCGGTGCTCTTACTAGACTGGACTCTCTTAGGGCGACCATCTCGGCCTCCATGACTTTTCGTTTCCCTCCTCCAATAATAGATTTTTCTTCTTCTTCGTCCTATTCTTCTTTTATTCGTGTATTTTCAAAAACAACCGGCGCGGTCTCGATGTTAGAGCAAACGACGTTTCTTCATTATTGGCTGTGCAAATTCATCATTTTTTATCCTAGCCAAAAACCTGTAACGAGCTATCTTCCCATCTCTTCTAACCTTGCACATGGCCGTCACTTAGACCTGGCCTCTTTTATACTGGCCGCCACATATCGGGAATTGGCCGTCCTCCAAAAACAACTTCGATTGGGGGCATCTCCTATTGCCTCTGGTCCCTTGTGGGTTGTTCAACTCTGGTTTGAGAGCCCCATTTCACTGTCTTTGGCACAATTAATTCAACTCACCCTTATTCTTGTGCCAGTCTTCTTTTTTCTCAATTGCGGCCAACTTCCTTCGGTCTTCAGGTTGTTTTTGAGTATTCTATATTGTTCCTTGGGTTCCCTCGTTCTTCTCTTTTTCTGTATCGGATAGTCCATCCTTCGTTCATGGCATTCCTCTTTTGGAAGAGGACGAATCATGTTTTCGCATATGGCGTAAATTCTTATGCAGTCGCGACCTGATTCATGACATTTTGACCGGGGCCAATGGCAAGGCCGGAGTGGAGGTGTACTCACCCAACTTCGTTGCCCGTCAATTCGGTCTCGTTCAAGGGTGGCCTCTGTCTTTCTTTCACACGCGTTCTGCCTCATCAGACCGTTTTAAGGTCTTTTCGGTCTCTGAAATTGATGATTCCTTGGCGGAGATGCGATCTTTGATCTCTTCTTTTGTTATTGCTTCTTTTACTCATTGCACGCCTGTTCATTCCTCTTTTAATCATTTTTGGTCATTTACCCGCGAATGATTTTTCTCTTTGCCTTCCGCGAGAGTCATTTCTTCTGTTCCTTTCTCCCCCAAGTCTTCTGAGCCGACGGGGTCGAAGAGAACAGCTGAGGCATCCAAGCCCAAGAATCTTCATCATCATATACACTCTCAAACTCAAGCTCACTACATACACTTTTATAACATTTATAGAGCTTAGATTTCTTGGGTTATCAACTCACATCATAAAAATCTTCATTATCTTTGTGAGTTTGGCATACTCAAAATGATGATTTATAAAAGGTTTATTAGTGAATGATAAATGCGGTTTATAACTACTTATTCTGACATCATTAGCCTATTATTTTGTTATGTTTCGAGTCATTTAATGTATTTTTAGTTTATTTTATGTTTTATTTATAGGAAGTATAAATACATGGATCTTGGGATATTTGCACGTGTTTTGGGACTATACGGATGCGTTTCACATGTACGGATGCATGGGAAACAGCGCGCAGCACCAGTGAAGAATTTATCACTGGCGCCGCAGCACCCAAGACCCGGCGCCGCAGCGCCAGCAAGCAGATGGCGTCCCAGCCAGAAGGCCGAGACTTTGGTATCGCAGTGCCATGCCTAGGTGCCATGGCGCCTGCAAATCACACGTTACATACATTTTCCCGAGACTTAAGCGCCACAGCGCCAACATGCAAGCGTCGCGGCGCTGCGAAGAGAAAGAATACTAGGGTTTTGCGGGGTATATATACCAGACACGTTCCAGAATATTAATTATTAGGGTATTAAGATACCCAATGACACCAATTGTAGGCACTATATTTTTACATAAGACCCGATGATGAGCCTCATATGGAGGCACTACCCGATAAGTTATGAAAGTCGCGGGAAATGGACGTCGGAAGGAGAAATTCAAGAAAATAAACATCTCGCCAAATTTAATTTGTTTGCTTAGACTCGGGATTCGCTCGATTGGTCTCTGTTTTAACTGTTAGACTCGACCCAAAATCCCCACAACCCACACCAAGCCACATGCCCAAGCCCACACACCACCAACCCACATGCCCAACCCTCCAAATCCAATATGAAAATATTCAACACATGTCTAAATTAAATCAAATCACCTTCCTAAATTAAATAAATCACATGCCTAAATTAAATAAATCAAATCAAATCTCCTTCCTATATTAAATAAATCAAATCAAATCTCTTAAATCCCTTTCCTAAACTAAATAAATCACCATCCTAAATTGAATAGATCTTTTCCTTATAACACACTAATTAAAGATACCCACATGATTGCATGATTTTTTTTCCTACCCGCACAAGGAAAATCCTAGCCCACTCTTATAAAAAGGAGCACAAACCAAACCATTCATCCCCTAAGGAGCTCATTCACGGCAATAACAAAAAAAAACACCCTAACTCTCGGTCACTCTCTCTACCCTCTCTCCTCTCGGTTCTCTGATCTTCCTCACATACCACACAGCTCTCATCTCTCACGCTCTCTCACTTTGTTTACAAACCAAGAAAAAAATGACAAGCCCTCCCTGACCATCACAGACTGCTCTCTTCCCCGATACACACGGCCAAAACAAGAAAGAACCCTCAAACACCCTCTCTCTCTCACCCTTCTCTCTCACTCATGTGAAACAACAAAACAAACCCTAGACCTAATGCTTCTCTTGAGACTCTCTCTCACTCGGTGAGACAATAAAGAAACTGTAGCTTCCCACACGGCCACTGTCTCCTTCCTCTCCTCACTTGCGCATGAAGACCAGAAACCCTAACAGCCATTTGCTCTCTCTCTTCACGCCTTAAGCCCCCCCACCAACTCCACTCTCGACAAAAACCCTAAAAGATCCCCCGTCACTTTCCTCTCTCTTAGATAAAAATAAAACCCTGAACGCACAACTCTCAGCCTCATCGTATATGTCCTCTCTCATCCATCTCCACTCGGCAGTGCACTGCCCACAAGTTGATGACACAAGCAGCCCTTTACCTCTTCACTGAAGCGATTCAACATCAACAAATAAGCCACCTAACCGACCAAACCATCATCAAAATTAAGCCATATAAACAGCCCCATGTCTATGTAGAGACTGCCATAACACATGCACAAGCTGTGCGTCCACGTAGAGACTGCCATAACATATGCACAAGCCATGAACAACCACGTCCTTTACAAAGCCACTATCACGCCACTCCTTCTCTCTCATTAAACCAACTCACGCCACATTCTTCTTCTCTCTACATCGAAAAATAGTCCCTAAACTGCCCCCTCTATCACCAAAAACTACACATCAAAACTATCCCCTTTTATCACCAAAAACTGCACATCAAAACAATCCCTTTTACCACCGAAAACTGCACATCAAAACAACCCCCAAACCACCAAAAACTGCATATCAAAACAATCCTAAATAACTGTAAACTACACCCTTAAACGGCCCCGAATCACCGCAAATTGCACCCTAAAAATAAAGACCAAAAACAGAAGCAAAATAGAGAAAACAGCAGCCCAAAACAGTGAAACAACAAAGGAAAATATTGAACCAGCGAACCGGAAAAGTTACGAAGCATTTCCGACGACGACGTAACGCACTTCCAAGAAGCGACTTAAATGGTAAGACCTGAGGGAACCCTTTGTTATATTTTATTTTATTGTCCTGGAAACGGCATGCTCGGTTGGATGTAGAATACGTCCAACCGGGTATGCAAAGTCCTATATTGAAAACAGCCGAGTTCTTTGGTCACATATTTACTATTTCGCATCATTAATCTTTTATTATTTCACATTTAATTTCCGTTTATTGTTGTTTTATTATTAAGTATTTGTTTTGTTCTCTTCGATTATTTATAGTTATATGATTTATCATATTTCATGCATGTCAACATTGGGTTCATGATTACGTTAAGGATTGCTTATTATCCTGTCACGGTATATCGGATGGAAACCCAGACATAAATTTTGTAGCCGTATCCGAATGGACGGTAGTGCGTTCTGTACTTGGGATACAACTCCATGTACCGTTTGAGGAAACGTTCATGGGATTGTTATTATTTACGCTTTTATTTACGCTTTCATTATCTCTCTTTAATATTTACGCTTTTTATCGTTATTATTTTCGTACTTATCTATTGGTATGTTCATGAGACTGATGTGTGCTCGCTTTTATTCCCTTTACTCCTATGTGTGCAAACTTAGATATTAGCAAATCTTGCATGTGTATATTGTGTAGACTTGGTTATATTATTTCATAAATCCGTTCATTATAAACAACATATGTAAGGGACCATTCCGAACCCAACGGTTTGAGGTCTTCCCTTGTGAGGGGTGAGTGCGGCCTTAAATTATTTCCCAGTTCACGATGGGTGGCGACTCCTTTATTCTCCGATTTAGTCCCCCATGGGCTACTCCATACTCCTGACCAGGCCGCGATCCTGGGAAAGTGTCACCGATTTCTGTGTCCTACAGTCTGGCGACTCCACTGGGGAAAGAGAATCGGCACCGAAATAATATCTTGTAATGTTTGTGATTTTTTGCTTTAGTTGACCTATCTACAAGTGGGTTAGGACCAATGGGTTAAACCAAAGGCATTATTAGAGTTGGATAATGATTTGGTGTCTTCCTTCACTCACTAAGGAAAAGCCGTGAAGACATCTAGATAATCATTTACTCAACGTTTACCATGATGGACTAATTTGGAGGATCTATTGTTTATTCCTGTCATCAAGACGATAAGAGCCTAAAAGACAAGGGTATTTAAGAGAGTTCTCTCCACCTTCCCTCTTGGGAATCTTCAATAGAGAAATCCATTTGACAGTCCTTCATGTATCCTCACTCGTCAGCACGTACCTTAGGGTATAAAAAAGGTGCGCCCACTTGGTCGCTCGAATCCTTGAGTGGGAAGACCTAGTTGTGGGCAACCGTTTGCCGGTGAGAGCCTTTTTATATACCCCTATAAACCCTCATGTGAACCGTAGTTGTATGACCTATAGAAGCCACCATTTATGCTTTTGTTTGGGATCATCATCATTTGGATTCAGTTGGACTTCGTGTCTTATGACAATTGGGCCAAAAGCTTCTAAAATATCGATGGGCCACTTTATGTTTGGACCCCGTATCATTTGAAGTTATTTAGCCACGTTATCGCGAAAGTGTAAACATGTTGGGCCTTTTTCAACTGGGACAAGTTTGCATCTCGTAATAGTATGGTTGAATGCTTTGAAATGATAATTAGCCGACTTGTATGAAAACCTTGACGGGCTAATATATCTCATGCATCTCATGCATACACGCATCATGTTAACCCCGTGTCTTAAAAGCCATCATAGATATCCGTTGAGTTAGGAAAAAGAATACTTGTTAAAGAATAGTCAAAGAAGAGTTTAGCAAACATGGATATCGGGAAAAAAAAAACCGAGGAACATAAAATTTCACGAAAATGATAGAAAGACCATTGTGAAAAAAAAAATGTTTTTTCTTAGTCCTTAATAGTTAGGCATAAGTCCGATGATGAAATTGTTTACTTCAAGGTGAAACCTTAGAAACGATAAGTACGAGATGTGCTCTCATCTGGTATTTTGAGTAGTTGATCTAGGTTAGACTCGCGAGCACTTAATTATACGATCTTAGCGGTGAAAGCCTGAGTAGTCGGTAAGGTGACTAGTTGAAGAGAGTATGGAATGATGAATAATCGTTCTGTTAGACGTCCATCCTGGCTTACTTGTGTTACGATATGTGGTATGGTTGGAAACCAAAAGAAAAGTCTCTAAAGAAGAAAATATAAACTACCTATAACCGATAAGTGTGAAGCTACCCATGGGTGAATATTAGGACCACCATAAGGAGAAATGCTACCTTAAATGGTAGGTGTATTGAAAAAAAAATGAGGGTATGAAGAGACGAAAGAAAAGAAAAAGAAAACCATATCACAATGAGTACGGAGAAGTAATTACAGAGTGTGATCAAGGCATCTAGGTTGGTTTGACCCATTGATCCCATTCTTTAAAACAAAATTATCGAGTTGGTTTACTTAAGGACCAAGCTGTAAAAGAACCTTAGCACACACACTTCAAGTCTTGTTCAGATCATTTATTCAAACAGTTGAATTTGAGTTACATCGAGTACTTTGAAGGCTCTCCGATTTCGACACTGGGCATCATTTGAGGACGATAATATGTATAAGTATTGGGACTATCTCGTAAAAGACAATATAGTATGTTGATATGGAACGTTACACCACATGTCTACTTTGGCCGAGTGCAAGCAACGAAGAGCAGAAAGCTAAACTAAGACTGGGGGCGACCAGTCTACCACCCCGTGAATAAGGGATATATCGAGAAATTGAGTAATGAGACTGAAGAGAATTGACCAATTATCATAAAAGAACTGGCAGAAGGAAACAGAAAGCATGCCCATGGGGCGACTAAGGACATTTGAAGGCAAAAACACCAAAGAGCACAAGAAATTCCTAACCCATCGGAATAGAAAATACATCCATGCATATATGCATACACGTCATATGCACATAATTTTGCTTCGTTTTTGTTCATAGATTTTGAAGAAAAGCGGCAAAGACAAAGTTCGGAAACAAAGCCCAGGGAATAAAGCCCACCATTAACACAGTTCGGGAACAAAGCCCACAATCAATTCAGTTCGGGAATAAAGCCCACAATCAACAAAGTTCGGGAACAAAGCCCATGGAATAAAGCCCACCATCAACATAGTTCAGGAACAAAGCCCACAATCAATTCAGTTCAGGAATAAAGCCCACAATCAATAAAATTCGGGAACAAAGCCCATAGAATAAAGCCCACTCTCTACACAGATCGGGAGCAAGACCCATAACTCAAATCGGGAACAAGACCCACAACTCAAATCGGGAATAAGACCCACAACTCAAATCGAGAACAAGACCCACAAAATCGAGAACATGACCCACAACTCAAATCGGGAACATGGCCCACAAAATCAAGAACAAGACCCAAAACTCAAATCCGAAACAAGACCCACAACTCAATTCGGGAACAAGACCTACTTGATAGTTCGGGAACAAGACCCACAGGTCAAAGTACCTCGCAACCATCTCGCACAGTAACGGTTCGGGAATGGACCACCTCACAGTAATGGTTCGGGAATGGACCACCTCACAGTAATGGTTCGGGAATGGTCCACCTCACAGTAACGGTTCAGGAATGGACAACATCACAGTAACAGTTCGGGAATGAACCACCTCATAGTAACGGATCGGGAATAGACCATCTCACAGTAACGGTTCGGGAATGGACCACCTCACAGTAACGGTTCGGGAATGAACCACCTCATATCAGCTCAGTCCGGTAGTGATTCCTAGAGATCGCAACATCTTGCAGGGATGAACCTTGGGTTCAAAGCACCTCGCCACCATATCGGCTCAGTCCGGTAGTGATTCCTAGAGATCGCAACATCTTGCAGGGATGAACCTTTGGGTCGAAGCACCTCGCCACCATACCAGCTCAGCCCGGTAGTGATTCTTAGAGATCGCAGCATCTTGCAGGGATGAACCTTGGGATCGAAGCACCTCGCCACCATATCAGCTCAGTCCGGTAGTGATTCCTAGAGATAGCAGCATCTTACAGGGATGAACCTCGGGGGTCGAAGCACCTCGCCACCATATCAACTCAGTTCGAAGCAACAGGTAAGTCAGACAGCAGCTGGCAAACCAGGTAAGTAAAAATATATGCACAACTTTGATAGGATTATAACTGTCCTACACATCACAAGTCCCATCAAAGTGGGGGCAACTGTAGGCACTGTATTTTTGCATAAGACCCGATGATGAGCCTCATATGGAGGCACTACCCGATAAGTTACGGAAGTCGCAGGAAAGGGACGTCGAAAAGAGAAATTCAAGAAATAAACACCTTGTCAGATTTAATTCGTTTACTTAGCCTCGAGATTCGCTCGATTGGTCTCTGTTTTAATTGTTAGACTCGGCCTAAAATCCCCACAACCCACACCAAGCCACACGCCCAAGCCCATAAACCACCAACCCACACGCACAAGCCTCCAAATCCAATCCGAAAATATTTAATATATGTCTAAATTAAATCAAATCATCTTCCTAAATTAAATAAATCACATGCCTAAATTAAATAAATCAAATCAAATCTTCTTCCTATATTAAATAAATCAAATCAAATCTCTTAAATCTCTTTCCTAAACTAAATAAATCACCTTCCTGAATTGAATAGATATTTTTCCTTATAACACACTAATTAAAGATACCCCCATGATTGCAAGATTTCTTTCCTACCCGCACAAGGAAAATCCTAGCCCCCACTCTTATAAAAAAGAGCACAAATCAAACCCTTCATCCCCTAAGGAGCTCATTCACGGCAATAACAAAAAAAAAACCTTAACTCTCGGTCACTCTCTCTACCCTCTCTCCTCTAGGTTCCCTCCTCTTCCTCACACACAACACAGCTCACATCTCTCACGCTCTCTCACTTTGTTTACAAACCAAGAAAAAAATGACAAGCCCTCCCTGACTATCACAGACTGCTCTCTTCCTTGATACACTCGGCCAATATAAGAGGGAACCCTCAAACACTCTCTCTCTCTCTCTCACCCTTCCCTCTCACTCACGTGAAACAAAAAAAACAAACCCTAGACCTGATGCCTCTCTTGACACTCTCTCTCACTCGGTGAGACAACAAAGAAACCTTAGCTTCCTACACGGCCACTGTCTCATTCCTCACCTCACTTGCGCATGAAGACCAGAAACCCTAACAGCCCTCTGCTCTCTCTCTTCACGCCTTAAGCCCCCACCAACTCCACTCTCGACAAAAACCCTAAAAGATCCCCCGTCACTTTCCCCTCTCTTTCCTCTCTCTAAGACAAAAATAAAACCTTGGACGCACAACTCTCAGCCTCATCACATACGTCCTCTCTCATCCATCTCCACTCGGCAGTGCACTGCCCGTAAGTTGATGATACAAAGCAGCCCTTTACCTCATCTCTGAACCGATTCAACATCAAAAAATAAGCCACCTAACCGACCAAACCATCATCAAAATTAAGCCATACAAACAGCCTACATGTCCACGTAGAGACTGCCATAACACATGCACAAGCTGTGAACAACCACGTCCTTTACAAAGCCACTATCAGGCCACTCCTTCTCTCTCATTAAACCAACTCATGCCACATTCTTCTTCTCTCTATATCAAAAAATAGTCCCTAAACTGCCCCCTTTATCACCAAAAACTACACATAAAAAATGTCCCATTTATCACCAAAAACTGCACATCAAAACAATCCCTTTTACCACCGAAAACTGCACATCAAAACAGCCCCCAAACCACCAAAAACTGCACATCAAAATAGTCTCAAATAACCGCAAACTACACCTTAAACACCCCCCGAATCACCGCAAACTGCACCCTAAAAACAACGACAAAAAACAGAAGCAAAACAGAGAAAACAGCAACCCAAAACAGCCAATAACAAAGAAAAATATTGGATCAGCGAACCGGAAAAGTTATGGAACATTAACCCTTCCGACGATGACGTAACGCACTTCCAAAAAGCGACTTAAAAGGTAAGACCTGAGGGAACCCTTTGTTATATTTTATTTTATAGTCCTGGAAACGGCATAATTAAATAACAACGCCTTGTAAATTTATTACGAATTTCATTTACGAATTAATTCTAAATTAATCCGTTAGCATGTATCAAAGTCCGACTTTAATTTCTTATTGAAATCTAATTCCAATTAATATATCTGGTATATTAATTTTAGCCCATATCAATAAATTAAATAGAATAATCAAATTTAACTATTAAATTTATTTTACCGATTAATTCCAAATTAATCACGCTCTCTCTCTTTCGAAAACATTTAATCCCAGATTAAATAATACCTCAATTAATCCCAGATTAATTTTCTCTCTCTTTATTAATCCCAGATTAATTCTAATTTAAGTCAACTGTCATCGGTGAATCTTTGGGAAGCAACCCAAGAGACCTCTGGATATATTGGCAGTAAATCCGATTATCGGACTATCCGATTAAGTACATACATCGTAATATGTGCTAACCGATTTACAAGACATGGTTGGCTTCTAGCAAAGAACTGTGCCTACCCAATTCTCCAGAAATATTCTTATTGGAATATACAATCTTTGTCAGGCATAGAATACGTAGTATTTCGTATAGCGATCCAGTATCAGATGTCACATGCAAGGTCTGGGGCTGGAGTAGTGTCTGCCCCGTACGAAGCATATATCGGATCACAAGCATCTAGTCTCTTTAATCGGATAATCATGACGTTGTCACATTATCCTGATGGTTGCAACACATTAGAGCACCAGTTCTGTATCTCTGCATGATCATCATCTTCATATGAATGAAGTGATACTTCCATCTTGACATCACATCTAATACTCTATGATTCTCAATAAGCCCAGAAGAGGCGTACACAAAACCTGTTAAAGTCCCGGACGACCAAAACTAAAGCGTAATGCTTGTCGCAAGTATTAGCGATGCAAGTCTCAGGTTAAGACCAAATACACCTACCCTGAATCGGATTCCCATAGACACATTGTCATACAACCAATGGGATTCTGTGGGGTCTATTCGAAGCGAAGTTGTTTCCGTACCATCGGTAAACACAACCTTTTATCACACTTGCATAAGTATCCAATACTTAAATATATGAGAACTATGTCGTTATGCTCCTACAACGCGTACAAGTGCAATACTAGTCTATTCCGTATTATCGATGTCCAATCTCGATAATACTACGACTGAGGATGTTTAATGATTAAACCTTAGTGGATTGATATTGTCTCATATCTTATAATCCGGAACTAATCATAAGGACTTCTATCATTTATATATTCAAGTAATCTAATTACAAATGATAAAAGAGCAGTTTCCTTTGTCACACAGTTAATTTGTACAACAAAACCATGTTCTATATAAATAGTGATGCTATGCGTCATAATTGTCCAACAGATTTTTGCATCAAGCTTGCTAGGTAAGTTTGAACTTTTCTTAAATTATGTTATTTTATTAGTGGATGCATGATCACATAGTTTAATGTTGAAATAAGACTAATAAATTGATATGATGCTTTGGATGCTTGTTATTAGGTCAAAATATTATGTTAGACATAGACATAAAACTAGAGTTTGGAACTCTAGATTAAAGCTTAGAGTTATGGCTACCATTCTAGAATCACTTGACCACATTTGGGTGACCGAGAATTTTTTATGATTCATTGTGGGATTCTATTTTGGGTATATATATATATATATATATAATTTATATATGTTTGTTATATAACATGTGTTGTGGTTGGTTTTGAAATTAAAATTATTTTTGGTGATTTAAAAGTGTTTAGATTTTTAAAATTAATAGCAGGCATCATGTTGGGCAAGTAGCATGTTGTTTGCGCAGCATGCCTAAGCCCGGGTAGTTGCACCCTCTTATCCAGTTTTTATCCCGATTAATTTTTACGGACCCAGATCATTTTTGATTTTTCCTTAACACTTGAAAAATAGAGTATTATATTTTATTAAACTTTTAAAATACACTCATGCTAGATATCCATGGGTTAGACCCACTTCCGCTGCGGGGGATATGCATCAATCCGACCCTAAGGATTCCACATCTGCCCCAATATTTAGGTCATCACCTGTCATCCCCTCTTTGGGTTTGTGTGGGTTTGTAGGCGATTTTATGGTCAACCTCATGAAACTTGAAAAAGTTTTAAATGGCTTTTTTCAAGTAGATATGTGCCATTATCTTAGCTATATTGTGGTTGTTTATGAGCATAAGATGATGTAAATTTGAAAATGATGGTGGACGTACTGTTCTTCACTATAGTGGAAAAATTAATTCGAAGGATAAGGCTTGTAATTTTAATTGGATAATGGTTATATTAATTTACTAATACTTAGGGTTGGAAACCTTTGGAGAATATGTATTAGATGATGATATGTTGTATTTTGTTAATGGCTATATAGATAGCCATAATAATTTGTATATTGTTAGTGGCTATACGGATAGTCATGCAACTAATGTAGGTTTTGTTTTACTAAATATTTATGGTAATATGATTTATTGATATACCAATATTCTTGACAAAAATACATATTAACAAGTATTTTTATGACATATAATATGAATCAATAATACATTGCATGACAAAAATAAATGACAAAAGCTAACTTTGGCGCCTCTAATTCTTGACATTTGTATCATAGATACTTAATGTCAAGAAAGCTTGATAGTCATTCGAGATAGAAGCATGACATATATTCAATGTCAATAATTATTAATAGATTAATTTATGTAAAGAATTCGTGACACACTGATTCTTGACTCTTAAGTTTTATATTAAGAAATCTCTTTCATGACAGTTAAAATTTGTCAAGATAGCATATTTTCTAGTAGTGAAAACAAAGTTTTTTTTTTTTTTTTTTAAGGAAATCATGATAATTATTGTAATATTTTGTCATTCATCAAAAACTTAAAATTACATTTTTAAACAAGATATAATTTTGTGATGTCACTACAAATCAAACCACAATAATATAACCTTATAGTCCAGACATTTATGCTATTCCTTTGTGGGACTGGCATAATACTCCAAAATGAATGAACTTATAATATAAATATTGAGCAAGTCTGTACTTGCAAATTAGCTTTTGGATTGAGTTAGATCCATAAATTTCAATATGATATTATAACCAAACTAGTGCACAACTGGGTCAACTCTACATATCCAAGCACGAGGAAAAAATATCAATCAGTTGAAATGAATAAATGAACTTACATAAATTTGAATATGGTATCAAAACCAAACTCATGCACAAATGAATCCACACCACCTACCCATTCATGAGGAAAAAAATTCCACATCGACTGAAATAAATTAATGAAATTAAATGAATCTAATATGGTATTAGAGTCAAACTCATGCACGAGTGGGTCCACACTACCTGCCAATGTACGAGGGGAAAAAAATCCTACATCATCTGAAATAAATGAATGATCTTACATGGATTTCAATATGGTATCAATACCAAACTTATGTATAGGGGGGATACACTACCTATCCATGAACAAGGAAAAATTCCACATCGATTGAAAGAAATGAATGAACTTACATGGATTTCAATTTTGATCAGAGTTAGACTCATGACAAGTGGGTCCCTATTATCTACTCATGTATGAGGAAAAGATCCCACATCAGTTTAAATGAATGAATTGGGAAACCATATACTTTCAAGTTAGTTTTTGGGTTGAGTTAAGCCCATAGAATTTAATATATCATATTCAAAAATAATTATCAAAAAATGACCAACTTCCATAGTGAACATCCTCACAGATAAGGGAACTGACGTAGACAATGAGAATTTAAATTTAATGTCTAAAATAAAAGAAAAAAATATGAGAAGAATCCAAAAAATAAGAAAGAAAATTTCTAATTGTAATTTAAGATTCGTAAAAAAGTGATTGAGAGATGATTAGCTAATACAAACTTGCATGACAGGTCAACACCACATGCATCTTAACATCAAATCAGTTTATTATGGACCGAAATTAGACACACATAGCCCATGTTATATTCTTTTAAAGAAACTGGAATCTATATAAAACAGAAATAAAATTGATGAAGGTCTGCTCTGCTAAATTATTATTTTTAGCTAGGAAGCTTTGTTTTAGTTAGTATAGGGTGAGAGATATATAAGGGAAATTTAAAGTCTGGTTAATGTTGCATATCATGAATTGTAAGAACATTAAATCTTTATATGAAGTGAGTGGCTTAAAACTAATGTTGTTGAACACTAAGTTTGATTATGTCTCTATGCTAAAGCCTAAAAATGGGGGCTATCTTTGCAGCAAAAGAATTTTAGACCGGTTAGATCGCTGAAGCTTGGCCTATATTGAAAGAAAGGTAGTTTCTGGTTCCTTAAAAAGAAGACCAAGATTGCATATTTGTAAGTTAGATTTTTAAAAAAGAAATTAAAAAAAAAAAAAAATTATGGGCTTAAAATTTTGGAGATTTGTTCTGATTTTCTTGTTTCATGGCTTCTGTTATTCAGACAAAGGTATGCATCTCTGTTGCATGGAAACGCAAATCTGAAAAGTTTCTAAAATTTTTATGTTCTTTTCTTTATAAAAAAAAAATTAATGTAGTATTTGGAATAGAGTTTGGTGAGCTTATAAACTAACTTATACTCTCACTGTAATACTTATAACCTAACGCATACTCTCAATCAATATTATCTATCAGGTACATAAATTAAGTGGAAATATTTTGGAAACGTTTCTGCAATATTTTAATTTCTCCTTTGTTTCGGAAACGAGAAACAAAAGGGAGACAACGTTGCAATGCTTCATAAATTTTAAAAATGAAACCCTTATAAGTTCTATTCATAAATTCAGCTCTAGATTTGATTTGAGCGGTGCTTAATTTTTTATAACTTTCAGACATGTGTATATTAATACTAATGAATGGTTAAAATTCAAAAATATATAAATTTTTATTCATCACAAAGCTTAGTTTAGCATTGAATTCAAATCCTTTCTTCATTATTATGTTAATCTTTATAATTAGAAACTTAAAAACACGTATATCAAATACGTTTTCCTTAAAGTATTATTTGTCCCTTCTCGATTAAGATTGTTTCTGGGATAGACTGATAAAATGCTTTCAAGATATGATAAATCAAAATGAATCTGCACTAAGAATACAGTGAATAATTCGTAGAGAGAATTATAAAACATTGAGGTTCTGGGTTCGAATTCAGGGGGTGCACTTCTTGTAAGAGCCTGGGACAGCTGGTGGTTTTACCTGCGCCGCGGCCCAAAATGGGTGGTTTGGTGGCGGGGTTTCCATCGTTTCCAAAAAAAAAAAAAAAAAAAAAATTATAAAACATTTCTCGGGTAAAATAATAAAAGAGGAAAAAACAAAAATCAGAAATTTAAATATTTATAATTAGAAACTTAAAACACGTGTATTAAATAGGCTTTCCTTTAAATGCACATTTTAATTATTTAATTATTATTTGATGAGTTGCAATTGTTAAATAATTGTAACCTTATGAAGATTAACTTGTAAGAGAATTTTAATTTAATTAAAACGTTTTATTTAAAATTCGAAATAAAAAAAAAATTCAAATAAATGCTGCTGATAAGGTGTTAAAAGTTAAAACACCTGGTTTTTTGTTTTTCCCAAGATATTATTCATCACTAATTTGACAAAAAAAAAAAAAAAAAAATTCACCATGCAGCTCCAGACTACACATTTGTGAAAGAGGCAACGTCAGCTCCGTTGATCTCATCCTACGACTACATAATCGTAGGAGGAGGAACCGCAGGCTGTCCTTTAGCGGCAACCCTATCGGAAAAAGCCACCGTTTTAGTCCTAGAAAGAGGGGACTCCCCTTATAGAAACCCTAATATTACTGACATAGGTAATTTTGTAACCACACTTTTAGACCCCTCTCCCAATTCACCTTCACAGTTTTTCATCTCCGAGGACGGCGTCTACAACGCCCGGGCACGTGTCCTCGGCGGCGGGAGCGTAATCAACGGGGGGTTTTACACGCGGGCGAGTGATGGGTACATTAAGGAGGCTGGCTGGGAAGAGAGCTTGGTGAAGCAATCTTATGAGTGGGTTGAAAAGAAGGTGGCACGTGAGCCGCGCGTGGGACCATGGCAATCCGCCGTGAGAGAAGGGTTGCTTGAGGCCGGAGTGTTGCCGGATAATGGATTCACTTATGAACATAATTATGGGACTAAAACTGGTGGGACAACTTTTGATGAGACTGGACATAGACACACTGCTGCTGATTTGTTAGAGTATGCTGATCCTCAGAAGCTTACAGTTTATTTGCATGCTATTGTGCAAAGGATCAGGTTTACTAATATTGGTAATGTATATCTTATTTATTATTTGTTCTTAATTTTTTTATCTCAATTTTGTTTCATCTCATGTTATTATTAAATAGAAGTTGGCCATGCAATTCCATTCTCTAAACCAAACTATACAAAAGAATTTTACCATTATGTGGATAATGGAGCATTTGCCCTCACTTATTTTAAAATTTTATTAATTTATATCATATAAATTAATGAAAAATCTAATTTGATACTAAAATAATTTTGTTTTATCCTGTTAAATTAATGTTCTAGCTACACCACTACTACTACATGAGTCATCTAATGTCATTTTTGAGAATTTTTTTTTTTTTTGGTGGTATCACTTTTGAACTCATCATTTATATATTTGTTTGTTTTGAGTTTGTAAAATAGAAAATTTAAAATATATATAGCAAATGGGTTTCGATCTTTCTTATAAGATTCACTATAGTAAAGTTAATTATTATATATTTTTAAGTTTACTTTCTTTTTCCCTTCTTCATAATTTGCATTATAATACTATAATGTTGTTTTATAATTAACATTTTGTTACTTTTGTTATAGGGAGACAAAAACCAAAAGCTCACTGTGTAATTTTTTATGATATACTTGGAGTAAAACATAGAGCATGCTTAAACAATGGAGAGAAGAATGAGATAATATTATCAGCTGGGACACTTGGAAGCACACAACTGTTGATGCTGAGTGGCGTAGGACCGGCCAATCAACTATGGACACGTGGCATCAAGGTCGTGTTGGACCAGCCTAATGTGGGACAAGGCTTGTCTGATAATCCAATGAATGCTGTCTTTGTTCCGTCCTCGCTCCCTGTTGAAACCTCAATAATTCAAGTTGTGGGAATCACCAAGTTTGATAGCTACATTGAAGCATCAAGTGGTTTAACCTTTGCTTACTCCTGGGCTCAAAGGCTTTCTAGAGACTATGGCATGTTCATAAATAAGGTTTTTGCTTCTTCCTCACGTGTGTCAGTATTGCTTTGACATCATTTTCAATTCATTTGATGTTTTTGGGGAAACTTTTGGCCTACTTGGACCAACCAAAAGAAAATTAAATCAAGGAATAAGGTATCATTTTTGTAAAAGTTTTGGTTTTATGACAAAAAATTAATGATAATAATTAGTCGTCTTTCACTTATAACTTTTGCAAAATAATATTTTCTGTTTTACATTTCTTTATATACAGTTACCACATGAGAACTTGAAAGAATTTTAGAGAATCCCAAAAAGGGGAAATAAAAATTATCTTATAGAGTGAGTTTTGTTTTTGTTTTTTTTTTTTTTATAACTTAACCCTGTAAAATATATTTACTCTTTTTAAACTATGAACTTTAATGTTTGATAATTTTACATATAACCCTAGATTTATTTACATTTAAAAAAAAAAAAAAAACAAGTAAAACTTTGAACTTCTAAGTTTACTCATATAAACATTAACAATTCTAGATTTTCAACTCTGACTCCCCACCTGATCAAAATATTTAAAAAAAAAAAAAAAGAATTACCTTTTTTTTTTATCCATTCAAGAAGTGTGCAGCAAAACATAGTTGTAATCTATTTTCAAATTTGTAAAATAAAATATAATTTCTGAAAATAAAAATAGTACAAGCACTATTACGCAGAAAAAGTAATTAGGGCTTCATAACAAACAAGTACTAATATTATGTATTGGAAGTTGAATGCAGACAGGCATACATTCAATGGTGACACCAGAAACAGTGGCCAAAGCAGTAGAAACCGTTTATTCTTATCTCAATGGAACACTCAGAGGCGGAATGATTGTTGAAAAAATAATGGGTCCAGCCTCCACTGGTCACCTTCGTCTCCTAACCTTAAACGCAAACGATAATCCCTTAGTAAGATTCAACTATTTTGAAGAACCTGAAGATTTAAAACGATGTGTCCAGGGAATGCGTACAATCATTGATGTTTTAAATTCCAAGGCAGTTTCCAAGTTCCGATACCCAGGCATGTCAGCACAAGCATTGATTAACTTAATGGTGAATATTCCCACGAACATGCGGCCAAAGAAAGTCATTAGTGCTGCAATATCCCTGGAGCAATTTTGTAGAGACACTGTGATGACCATTTGGCATTACCATGGCGGCTGTCAAGTTGATAAAGTTGTTGATCGTGATTATAAAGTTATTGGTGTTGATGGATTGAGGGTTGTTGACAGCTCTACGTATCATGATTCTCCTGGGACGAATCCTCAGGCTACTTGTATGATGCTTGGAAGGTAATTACTTTCATTAGTAGATGGGAAGAAAGTGTTACTCTCGTGGCATATTGACATTTTCATGGACAATTGTGCCACTCGACTATGGTGATTCTAATATATTTCATTTGTGTATAATTGCCCAAAAAGAAATATGTTTTACTATAGGGTTTCTTTGTCTTGTTTTTCTAACTATTATAACTGATTTTGATGTGTTATTGTTGCTGATTGAATGTTGTTTTGTGGTGGTGCAGATACATGGGACTAAGGATTCTGCAAGAAAGAGATAGGTTTTCCTATGGCAAGAATTAGAAGATGGAGTTTTGATTTAATGTTGGTGATTTTTAATAAATTATGCTAGAGATTTAATTCTATTTAATTACTTAAATAAGTGGGGAGAATATGCGGATTATTCATGGCTTTCTTCCCTGTTTGTATGGTCCATCTGTATGTGTGAATAAAACCATTTGTTAGAAGCTGGAGAGCTATATGAAAACAAACAAAACTTACAAAGGCCAAAGTATAAAAAAAAAAAAAAAAATACATCTATTTGCGTATTCGGGGACCAAAATGAAAAGAAATAAAACCTCAAGGAGCTAAAGCATAAAATAAATTCAAAAGAGCTAAACTATACATTATGAGGATAATAATTTTTCAATTTTTTTAAGACTTGCACATGCCCTGAGGAAGTCTTTGATACATCCTAGTGTTGGGGTTTTGGGGTCGGGGCGCGGTTGAAGCGTGGGTTCGGGCGATATAGTATTTTAAAACTTTTTCAAAATACCAAATAAATTATTCAATATTAATATGAATAATTTATTCATATTTCACCTAAATCTATTTATTCAATATCAAATATTAACATAAACTAGTTGAAAACTCGCGAAACTTTTACGAAAACGGTTTTTCCGTAAAATGGCCTAAAATACGTTTTTGATCGAACCGACTACCCGACACTTATGAAAATTGCCCAGGTCAGCTCCAATAGTGTCGGGGCAGTTCATGGGCTGCCCAAATAGTGACGGAATCACTGTTTTCACAGCCGTCACCCGGTTGGCTCAAAATCCACCCGGTAACGCTGTTTTTGGCCGTTTTTGCTTATTTCAACTCCGAATCACATTTCAGAAATTGTGCTAACTCCCAAAACACATCCATTACATTCGTATGACATCAAAATCATCATAAAATTTCCAGTTTAATGGGATCTGATCCAGAAACGAAATTTGCCCATTTTTCATGTTTTAAACCCAAAAATTCAAGATTAATCAAATTAATCAACACACCAAATCAAGTCACCACATATATGAATCACTCTAGAACAATTCTAGGAATAAAATGAGTGGCTTTTACACTCTAGAATGGCAACTTATTGTCCAATACAAATTTGAACAAAATTGGAACAAAATTACATTAATTAGTTCCTAAAACACTACACACATGCTCTTACACTTCCAATATTTGATCTACTACCAAAAGCCCCAATTTTTCTAAAATGAAAGAACCCTAGAATAATTCTAAAACATCAAGAAATAAGAAACTAATTTTCTAACTCAAAGGAAGTTAAAGATTACTTACTAATCTCCATCTTTCCTATGCTTTCCTTGATGATTTCCTTCACTTTAATGGCTTGAATCATAATTCAAAATCAAAACCCATTTTGTTATGGAGCTCTCGGCAGCAACAACTAGAATAGGGAAGAAGAAAACAATTTTCTTTTATATTTCCCTAAAGTGGCGTGACTAGTAGTGGGTTTAGGGGTAATTTTATCAATTTCTTGATTTAATCAAATTAAATATCATTTTTACTTTATATTATCCAACCAAATTTGAACAAATATAAAGTTAAAATAGTGCATGCCATTTGTTCCAATCATTTGTCACCATATATCATATAAATAATGACAAATGAAAAATCATTAATTTCAATTATTCAATTATTAACCATTAAATAAATAAACAATTAATTACACACATATATGTATTTTTATTTACAATAAATAACAAATACATATATTAATGGCATGTGTCAAAATCTCATTTGATAAATAATTAATGTGTATCTAATCGAATTATGTATCAAATACAAATACATAATAATTTTTAGCGGACAAAATCCCTTAATTGCATGTGTTGTCGTTTAACGATTAAACGATCCGGATTAACTCATTTAATCCGATGAAGTATTATGAATAATCCATATTATTCATATCGAGTTGCCCAAGTGCTCAACGAGTACACTTCATATTGTGAGACTCTCTAAGTTTAGGTTTATCCGTCACGAAATCCAATTTCGTGTCCATAATCCACCCACTCATGGATTATGACGACCACGGATAATCTTCGCTAAACTATACAAGTCGAGGTCATAGCATACGTATAATCCCTTCGTCACAAGCTATCCGTATTATACCTGGGATATAGATCAAAACGTCAAATTTGTTCCGTATAATACAGTCGACTTTCAATTTACGATCTCTAAATAACACTCTGAACTAATTTCCGAAGTTATACCACGGCCATGGATTTACTAGATCGTAAACACGTGAGGATGCATATGCCCTGTACACAGGACTGACGGATCATATCCTGATACGCACCGGATATCATGAGCATCAGTCCACACCCAATGAACAGGCGGAGGTCTGATCATGGATAGATCATTGACGTGACTGCCATCAAAGTGTGGAGGATAACTCATATATCCCACTGTGGTATCTCAAGTCAGAGGACCACTATGCTCGCTCAACTGGAGAAGGTTTCTATTGACATTGGTGTACCATCTATTAGGAAACCTTCAGTGAGTCGTTCAGTGTCTTATCAAATAAACACCTACATGTCTATATGAGTCTCCCGAGACTCATGGTTCACCGGGATAAACCATCAGACCAAGTCACGATATACGACATGTACTGGTCTCGGTGGATTTTACTAACCGACCCATGTTAGTAAATCTTAACCAGGAACTTTATTTAAGGATATACAACTAATAGTGTGTTTCCCAATGTTAATTACAAACTACGTTGTAACTGCGCACTATACTGTAAATCCTATGGTCTTTGTCTAATATACACGTATCACTAAATCGGATTTAGTTTCGATAACCAGATATCTAATCGCAAGTAGATCGAATAAGTGTATAAAAGACAAAGGTGCTACCATTAAATTAGTAATATTTATGGAAAATAGAATTGCTCGTATTTATGAATCGAACATAAATACGATCCGGATTGGCACTCCGAGCACCAACCCTAACAATTTCTCCCACTTGCTCTAGTGTCAATCCTTGGTATCATATACATATCTCAATGTGTATCGCATACTCATGACCCTCAAGAGCTCACCAGCACTCAAGAGGTAGGCAACAACAAGTAAGTCTGCTTTAACAAATCGAGTCTGTCAAACAAACCCAACCGTTTTCCTTAACTAGCATCATTCATATTCTGCAGAATCCAAATTCCACATCAATATGACTCAGACGTTATATCAGTATCGTGCTATAGCTACTAAGTTGTCTACGTATTTAGAAAACAAATCCAAATACTTTGAGATAACCGCAAGCAATATACTAATATCAACACTTCTAATCAATGAGGTCACTTTGCAACTTCATAAGTCAGAATTTCATAATTTGCAACTGACTCCACTAGTTTAGTAGAATCAATGGTGACACTCCCACTGCTTCTTTTCTGACTTTATATGACATAGACCATCTAATGTCATAATTAGAATCAAAACTAATCTGACTTTATGGTTGCTGACTAAATTCTCCATGAACAAGAATTCGTTCTTGGTATCTCATAGATAACAAAGAACTTGTTCCAAGACTCATCATATGGTCTTTAACATATCAAAATAACTCATAACAATTACGATTAAATTGATATCTTTGATCGCACATAATATAGCATTCATTACGCCATCATCCTATGATGCATAAGATTGACCAGACATTCTAATCAATCTATCTTTCGACAAATGTATCATCTTTTACGAAGGATGAATACTATATATATAAAAGACACATTAACAGTCAAACAGTTATATTAACTGTCATACAGATAGTCTTACTGTGTCTTTTATTAGATCGTATCTAATATGCAACTAATGGGAGTTTCTCACAAGTCTCTCAACTTTATATCTAATATAAAACTTTATATCTAATATAATAGAGCATGCTCCCACTGCTTACACGGAGAAAAGAAGACTTAGGATATATAATACTATAAAGAAATTTGCACGCTCCCACTGACCCTTCTGAAAAAAAAAATATGTATTCTCTATGCTTTGACAAAACCAGACAATCTGACTAATATCACAAACAGAAAACACAGATTTCCGGAAAGCTTACATGAGTCTACAATATGCTCCACAAGCTAGTATATCAAATTTTGATCTTAGTAGAATACAAACTCTAGGGCCATTCTAGAATGAACTCTTCAAATAAAGAAATCACGATGGATCTCTCATTCAAAGAAATCACTCAAGAACGCCACTTTGCATTCTTTAGCCAAAACACATGGTTTAATATCGACATTAGATCCTTGATTGTTCAATCAGTGCGACTAAAGACAAGTATTCTCAGAATCTACAATAGAGTACCGAGCATAACCTTTCTCACTGTCATACTATAAAGGTCAAATATTTATCAAGCTCACTTCGCTTTTGCTACACAAACAATTTACATATTTTATGAACTATTCATAAGCTTAATCAAGTTCAAAATTTGATCGTCGTAAGCCATGAACAATCTTAAATCTATGGTTCTATGCTAAGTTCCGGAATCGATATCAAATACACTACAGGTTATAGGATAATTTTCTTCAATAAGAAAACAACAGAATCATTAATTATCAAATACTTTGTAAATGATTCTGGCATCCTATTAGACTTATACGGAAGATGTATAAGGGTCTTTTCATATTTTTAATTATGTAGTTCCATTACAGTTTATCATTCTCTCATTTGACTTCACTAAGGCAAGTCATTTCTACAATCGTCAACATCCAATGTCGACCATCAAGTAACAAAATAATTTTATTACTCGGGATCGTAGAAAAGATATTCTATCAAATAGAATACAATATTCCATTGAATAGAATAAATGATAAACCTATCACTCGTACCTCCACGGCACAAGTACTTTCAATTATATAACAATTATACAAAAGAAAGTTTCAAATCTCAAACTTTTCAAGATTCGAATTTTCTACTATACACATCATATATATAATTGTAGAAACAAATGAAACCTTAATTAAATAGATGAATTAGTGTTACATGAGCATAATCCCAAGAGTATTGAAACTAATTCGGTAACTCTCAAAATCAACGAATCAAATCATATAAGATTCGATAACTCTCACTGACCAATTCCATCGTAATGGAATCGTGGAAGTTTCACATTGAGTAAGAATCGTATTCATTAAATAACTATAGAACTAATTTCCTTAAATTCATTTGTTTGATCAAATCAAACATCCTCGAACAATTCAAAGACTCATTATGAATTTTATAGTTTTCAACACTTCAAATATAATATTTTTGATCCATTCAAAATATTACATTTATGTTTCATCAGAGACATGATGAAAGTCTTTGAACAATTCAAGACGTTCAACATGTTCTCTAGTAGAAATACGTAACTGAGTCATGACAATTCATTAACTAAGTTACAAAGCAAAGAAAACTATCTGTGGCAGTTTCTAATTTATTAAACTACATACTTCCAAAGTATAAGTTTAATAAATTTGTGGTCCAATGACAATCATCGGTTAAATGAGATTTAATCACAACCTGAATACAATATTCATTAAATGGTTAAGGATATGTGGTGTGAACTCATATCATACCATCTTTTACCATAAGGATCAATCATCCAATGATTTTATGATAAAATCTCATAAAACACAGTTCTACGTTATTTATATTACCGAATATTTTTCTCAATATTTATCTTTAATTAATGACACTGCTAGTCGTATTAAAATATGTAATAACTGTTTATATAGAACAAGTAATTATCCAATAGTCACAAGTTCTGATATCAAATATCAAAACAGTTATTAAATATTTTTAAATAACTAGACGGGAGATCTGGTATCCAATACCTACAGTTATCGTATTTTGAGAATCAATATTCTCTATACACATTCTTAAGCTTTATAATTTGCGTTCAATTATTCACAACGATTGTAAATAATTGATTAGCAAACTGTGTCAGACACGTGACTTCTAAAAGTCACTAAAAGCCAAGAAACGTCATTATAAAGACAAACAAATACTAAAGGAGTTTTCTTAATGCCAGTCAAGAATCTCGAGACATGAACTGATTCATGTCAATTCTTGCTGCATAAGAAACAATTCTAACTAGAATAATATCCTAAACCAGATATCCTTTTAGATTACTTAATCGTGACTTAGTAACTAAGTCACAAACCATCTTAATTTTCAAGAAAATGGAACAACAGTTCCCGATGGTTTCAACTAATCTAACAATATCTAAGTCTACTGTCTTTCTAGAACCTATTCTAGAACAACGCAACCATAAGTAAAGTCAGAAAATCTATTCAAGTAATAAACATGTTGTGGATTAGAAGTATAATTCTATAAACAGTATAGAATATAAGAAAACGAAAGCAGTAAATTCCATAAAATTACGCACAGCTTGAGTTATGAATTTTTAACCCAGCAGTGTCTCCCACTACTTTACGTAACACCGTAATCTCCAACGGACAACGAGAATTCAATAATTAAATCAAATTCCATAGTGAGAGTAGGATCCCATGAATATATTTCGACTCACAGCTTTGGCACATTCTCGCCTACGTATATTAATTAGGTAGACAACTCTTTGTCAATCACTCACTAGTGACACCTGGTTTTGGTCCTGACCGTTTCTCACTGTGACAGCTTTGGCACGTTCACAGGGAGGCGTATCAAGGCTTCACTTGCCAATGACAAACTCAAGCTACCGATGTAGTCTTGACAGTTTTGGCACGTTCAGAATTTCCACTTTCCCTTGAATTTGTCTCTTATCATATAAATTCTACCGGCGCAAATGAACTACCATCAACCATAACTGCACAGCTTTGGCACGATACAGCTATAGCATCAGGAAATCATTTTCATCCGTATTGACAAGGCGGACCAAGGAACATGTATCCAATACACGTTACTTTACAGCCATATTTAAAGCGGGGATTTTCCTACGGAAGCCACAATCCAATGCAGAATTTAAGTTAAATCATTTTCTAAACAATTCAATTCTACCTTAGAACATATAACTCAATTTATCAATTAAATTTCTGTTACATATTCGTTGGCATAGAACTGAACAGTTAAGAAACATATCTATATTTCTAGCATGTGCGAACATTAAAATTGGATTATTTATCATATATCAAGCATGAATAATGTAATGGATAAAGCATCAGACCTGCTCTGATACCATTTTTGTTGGGGCTTTGGGGTCGGGGCGCGGCGGAAGCGCGGGTTCGGGCGATATAGTATTTTAAAACTTTTTCAAAATACCAAATAAATTATTCAATATTTAATATGAATAATTTATTCATATTTCACCTAAATCTATTTATTCAATATCAAATATTAACATAAACTAGTTGAAAACTCGTGAAACTTTTACGAAAACCGTTTTTCCGTAAAATGGCCTAAAATACGTTTTTGACCGAACCGACTACCCGACACTTATGGAAATCACCCAGGTCAGCTCCAATAGTGTCGGGGCAGTTCATGGGCTGCCCAAATAGTGATGGAATCACTGTTTTCACAGTCGTCACCCGGTTGGCTCAAAATCCATCCGGTAACGCCGTTTTTGACCGTTTTTGCTTATTTCAACTCCGAATCACATTTCAGAAATTGTGCCAACTCCCAAACACATCCATTACATTCGTATGACATCAAAATCATCATAAAATTTCCAGTTTAATGGGATCTGATCAAGAAAAGAAATTTGTCCATTTTTCTTGCTTTAAACCCAAAAATTCTTAGATTAATCAAATTAATCAACACACCAAATCAAGTCACCACATATATGGATCACTCTAGAACAATTCTAGGAATAAAATGAGTGGATTTTACACTCTAGAATAGCAACTTATTGTCCAATACAAATTTGAACAAAATTGGAACAAAATTACATTAATTAGTTCCTAAAACACTTCACATATGCTCTTACACTTCCAATATTTGATCTACTACCAAAAGCCCCAATTTTTCTAAAATGAAAGAACCCTAGAACAATTCTAAAACATCAAGAAATAACAAACTAATTTTCTAACTCAAAGGAAGTTAAAGATTACTTACTAATCTCCATCTTTTCTATGCTTTCCTTGATGATTTCCTTCACTTTAATGGCTTGAATCATAATTCAAAATCAAAACCCATTTTGTTATGGAGCTCTCGGCAGTAACAACTAGAATAGGGAAGAAGAAAATAATTTTCTTTTATATTTCCCTAAAGTGGCGTGACTAGTAGTGGGTTTATGGGTAATTTTGTCAATTTCTTAATTTAATCAAATTAAATATCATTTTTACTTTATATTATCCAACCAAATTTGAACAAATATAAAGTAAAATAGTGCATGCCATTTGTTCCAATCATTTGTCACCATATATCATATAAATAATGACAAATGAAAAAGCATTAATTTCAATTATTCAATTATTTAACCATTAAATAAATAAACAATTAATTAACACACATATATGTATTTTTATTTACATTAAATAACAAATACATATATTAATGGCATGTGTCAAAATCTCATTTGATAAATAATTAATGTGTATCTAATCGAATTATGTATCAAATACAAATACACAATAATTTTTAGCGGACAAAATCCCTTAATTGCATGTGTTGTCGTTTAACGATTAAACGATCTGGATTAACTCATTTAATCCGATGAAGTATTATGAATAATCCTTATTATTCATATCGAGTTGCCCAAGTGCTCAACGAGTACACTTCATATTATGAGACTCTCTAAGTTTAGGTTTATCCGTCACGAAATCTGATTTCGTGTCCATAATCCTCCCACTCATGGATTATGACGACCACAGATTATCTTCGCTAAACTATACAAGTCGAGGTCATAGCATACGTATAATCCCTCCGTCACAAGCTATCCGTATTATACCTGGGATATAGATCAGAAAGTCAAATCCGTTAAGTATAATACAGTCGACTTTCAATTTACGATCTCTAAATAACACTCGGAACTAATTTCCGAAGTTATACCACGGTCATGGATTTACTAGATCGTAAACACGTGATGATGTATATGCCCTGTATACAGGACTGGCGGATCCTATCTTGATACGCACCGGATATCATGAGCATCAGTCACACCCAACGAACAGGCGGAGGTCTGATCATGGATAGATCATTGACGTGACTGCCATTAAAGTGTGGAGGATAACTCATATATCCCACTGTGGTATCTCAAGTCAGAGGACCATTATGCTCGCTCAACTCGAGAAGGTTCCTATTGACGTTGGTGTACCATCTATTAGGAAACCTTCAGTGAGTCGTTCAGTGTCTTATCAAATAAACACCTACATGTCTATATGAGTCTCCCGAGACTCATGGTTCACCGGGATAAACCATCGGACCAAGTCACGATATACGACGTGTACTGGTCTCGGCGGATTTTACTAACCGACCCGTGTTAGTAAATCTTGACCAGGAACTTTATTTAAGGATATACAACTAATAGTGTGTTTCCCAATGTTAATTACAAACTACGTTGTAACTGCGCACTATACTGTAAATCCTATGGTCTTTGTCTAATATACACGTATCACTAAATCGGATTTAGTTTCGATCTAATCGTAACCAGATATCTAATCGCAAGTAGATCGAATAAGTGTATAAAAGACAAGGGTGCTACCATTAAATTAGTAATATTTATGGAAAATAGAATTGCTCGTATTTATGAATCGGACATAAATACGATCCGGATTGGCACTCCGAGCACCAACCCTAACACCTAGATGATATAATAATCAATTAATGATGATATTCAATTCAAATGCACACATGACAGAACATCATTCGGTTGTTGAATGACCATCGTTGTACCTTCGATGTATTTTTTAGCACAAAATCTATAAGAACACTGCATATTTACACTTTTTATATAAAGAACATTAATGATGGACAAAGTATAAAAAAAATTTAAGAAATCACATTCCAACTATGTTGGCATAGAACATCTTATCAAATCATATGTAATGGACTTTATTGATAGTGACTTTCTATCCCGAGAAATTCCGAAGTTTGAAAAGGGGTATAATGAGATTTTCACTTAAATAGATAGAGGCTCAAGGTCCTTGTAAGGATGAGGGATCAAATGAAGGGGCCCGAGCCCAAGACGCAGAAGGACATGAGGGAGAAACTAGACTCGACTTGATATAAAGACATCAGATTCGACAGCACTTGAGCATCCGTGAAGGACAACCTGGCCTAGAAAAGTGAGGAAAATAAAGGTCTCAGCACCAACCCAACGTATTGGACAGGTTGAATATCTTAGTTTAAAGTCGATTATCTCAATTTGTTGATCCGATGAGGTAAGTCGGGATAATGGCATTATGTTCAAGTCCGACGACGTAAGCCCTAAACAGAAGTTTGCGTTTCTCAAGAATTGATGAAGATAGAAGTAGGCCAGCGGCTGATGGACAAAGCAGAGTTGTAAGTCTATTGACTGACACACACTATCGCATGAGAGTGGTTAGGATACTGGTTGACATTGTGGCTTAACAAGTAGTAGTTACCAAAATTGGCATGGTTTAATGAGATTCAGGTGACAGGTCGTAGGGGTGTCAAGCGGCTGGGCTATAATTCATATGGTGATTGGGGAAGAGAGCCTAAGCAATAATGGCTTGGTAACGTGGGTGACGTCACGAAGTTAGCATAACAGTGTAATTTTTCTTAGTATATAAAGAGGTTAAGAGTTCATTGTATAGGGTTGATAGATTTTATTCAAAAAGCACTTGTAATTTGTAATAGAGAGAAAAGAATCTCGACCTAGAGAAAGAAAAGAGGTCAGCCAGACCCGAGCCAGTAATAAATGCTTTCTTTTCCCCTGTGCCTGTGAACGTAGGTTGGATTCATTCCGCCGAACCACGTTAAATCATTTATTTATCTGTGTGTATTCTTTTTTCCTGCTAAGTTTGTATTTGGTTCCTAACAAATAAAATAAATTCACAGTTGATGGAGATTTGTTCGAGAAGTGATTTTCCTGAATTACCCCTGAAACAAAAAACAGTCGTCAATAGTTGACATCATCTGTAGAGAACAGTATAAGAAGTAGCAAACACACTAAGGCAACGGTAGAAAAACGGGAACCATATATCTTCAGAGGCTTCGACGACGGAGTGGATGGAGAAAATGGAAGAAACCAGGCGAAGTGAGAGAGAAAGTGCACAAAAGGAAATGGAGGCAACTCAAACCTTAATAAAGGACATGATGGAGAAGTTTGAGAAGTTAGAAAAGAATGCGGGAGAAGAGTGGGGAGCGGGCCCTTAGCCAAAGAATGGAAGAAAGCTTATGTTCACAATAACAGGGGGAAGACATTAGCCGAGGATTCAAACCGGGCAAGAAGAAAATATTTCCGGATTAGAGGATCAAATGTTCTCATGACAGAAAAGGCCCTGAGGATTCAAAGGGCTAGACCGGTGCCTATAATATTCACAGAGGAATATTCTCAATGGGTCAGCTACCCTCACAATGACATGCTGATAATTAGGGCCAATATCAATGGAATCGAGGTAGATAGGATATATGTAGATCCCGGGACCGCGGTGTTAGGGTTGGTGCTAGGAGCACCAATCTGGATCTTATTTATGTCCGATTCATGAATACGAGCAATATCTTTTTTCCATAATATTAGTTGTGTATAGTTACACCTCTTGTCTTTTATTATATATATTGGATCTAATTCATTATATTGAAACTAAATCATGTTTAGTGATATATATATTAAATAAAGACTCGGTAATATATAATGTAGTGCACAATTACAATGTAGCTTGTAATTGACATTGGGAAGTGTCACTACTAGATATATATTATCAAAAAAATTCGGATACCTGTGACATTGAGATAATTCGGATACTTGTATTTATTTTATCTAATTCATGCCAATTTGGAGGAATGGATATAAAAAAAAAATTCATTTTTTTCCATTAACACAAGTTACCAAATAAAATTTCAAGTAAAGTTTGAGAGAAAAAGCTTGAAGAACAAAGGAAAAAGCTTATGGAAAATTTGATTTTGCAAGTATTTTCCAACTTTCTTCAACTAGAGAAATGTTTCCATGTTTCTAAGCTTCAACATGTGTTGCTTAGAATTTTCTCTACTCTTCAATTATGTAATTAAATTGGTTTGAGATTTGTTGGAAAGATGTTTTCATGTTTATTAACAAAGTATGCTTGTAATTGGTTATTAAGCATTCTTTTGATTAATTAATAATCAAGTTGTCATTCTAGAGTTTTAATGCCACTTAATTATGACCTAGAGTTGTTCTTGAGTTATTTCAAGTGGTGAGACTTGTTTGGTGTGTTAAAGAATTGATTAAAGTATTGAATTTATTCAATTTAGTGTAAATTAATCAATTGGAGTAATTTATGAAATTAGGGTTCTTAACCTATTCCAATTTTGGGGTTTTTCATATATGTGATATATTGTGGTGTTTATATGATGCATATTAAATTTGTGATTGATTGGATTTGATCTTGACTTCTTTTGAACAAGATTAGACTAAATTACAACATTGGAAAATCTTAAGGGACTCTTGGCAATTTTCTCTTTTAGTGTGGATTTTGTTGTAATTTATATTTTGATGTGTTGGACATTTAGAAAATCATTTAGAACTGATTTGGAATCATCCAAAATTATATTTGACAATTTGAGGACTGAAATGAACAAAATACAATGTATAGGGGTCAAATCATAATTTTCAAGAAATATGATTTCTTAAGTAAAATTTCTATTTTTAAGAATTGAGTAAATAAAATAAATAATTTTATTTTAATTTCCCAAGAAAAATAATTATCAGAAATTATTATGGAGTGAAAATACACGAAAACGATGAAAAACGGCATTACCGGGTAACGGCTACCCAGACAGTGAACTAGTCACTGTTCAGGCAGCCCACGAACTGTCCAAATATTTTGGGGCTGACCTGGACAATCCTCATGTACATTGGTCGGGCGGTTCGACCGGAAATACGTTTTATGCTATTTTACGGAAAAATATTTTTGCAAAAGTTTCGCGGTCTTTTTAAATAATTTATATCGTTATATGATATAGAATAAATATTTTTATATGAAATATGAATGAATTATTAATACTGGATATTGAATAATTTATTCTTAAATTTAAAAATTTTAAACTACGATTTCACATGAACCGCACTTCTTTCGCTGCGCCACCATAATAAAACCCTAACACGTGGTGGTTATCATTGCCAAGGAAGTTTTAGACGATTTGAAAGTGGAGTACACCACTTTGAACCAGGACGTGAAACCATTGTAAAGGTTTGGAGGAGTGTCTGTAGTCCCGCTGGGTCGGATACAGTTGGCTATTTCCATTAAAATGGCTTCTCACATCCGGATCTTTATGCTGAATTTTAACGTAGTGGATTGCATGAGCAACTATCATATGATTTTATAGAGGCCCTTGATGATGAAGTAAATGGTGGCTATATTGTGTTTCTACTTGAAGCTGAAATTCCCGACCCGATAGGGAATTGGGATAGTTTCTGAAAGCCAGAAGATGGCTAGGAGTTGCTTTGCTACCATTGCTAAGAAAATGCTTTGTATTGAGGAGGTAGGGGTGAAGAGGAATGAAAGAGAAAATGATGAGGCAGAAGTTGAGTCAGCCGATCCCCGACCCGATGATCCTGCCTAGTTGTGGGTATGAGAAGAACTGGAACGGGCGGAGCTCTTCGGCCTTCAAAAAATAATAAAGATTGGGGAAGGCTTGGATTCAGGTTTGAGGAAGCAGATGCTGGTTTTTCTGAAGGAATATGCGGATGTCTTCGCATGAGGCACAAGGACATGCCCAAAATTGATCCCAAATTTATCAGTCACCATTTAGCGGCAGATCGGGCTTACAAGCAGGTGAAGCAAAGGAGGAGGATTTTCAACCAAGAATAATACGAGGTGATTCGTGCAGATGTTGAAAAGTTGCTAAAGGTCGGGTTTATTAGGGAGGCCAGTGGGAAATGGAGGATGTGCGTGGATTTCTCTGACTTTAACAAGGCTTGCTCGAATGACAGCTTCCAACTAGCTAAGGTTAATCAGTTGGTGGATTCCACGACGTGTCATTGACCACTCAGTTTTAAAAATGCTTTCTCAGGGTACAACCAGGTCAGCATGCATGCCGAGGACAAAGAAAAAACAGCCTTCGTTACTGACCAAGGGCTGTACTATTACAAGATAATACCTTTCGGATTGAAGAATGTCGGGGCCAAGTATTAGAGGTTGGTGAACAAGGTTTTCAAACCACTTATTGGAAAGACAATAAGGATCTATGTCGATGACATGCTTATAATGACGGATAAGCCTGAGGATCATCTGGACGACCTCATAGGGACATTTGAGCTGTTGAGGAAGCACAATATGAGACTAAATCCGAAAAAATGTGCTTTTAGTGTATCTTCGGGAAATTTTTTAGGGTACATCATCAGTGCTCGGGGCATCGAAGTAAACCCTCAGAAAATCAAGGTTGTATTGGATTTAAAGCCCCCGATGACGGTCAAAGAAGTGCAAAGTTCAACGGGTCGGGTGGTAGCATTAAACTGGTTCATTTCTAAGGCCACCAACAAGTGTAACACCTTCTTCCAACTAATCAAGAAGACTAATAAAAAAGTCAGCTAGACAACTGAATGTGAAGACGTATTTCAGGAGCTGAAGGTGTACCGGCCCAACCCCCACTATTGGCAAAGCCGATCCCATGTGAGACTTTATTCCTGTAATTGGTTGTTTCTGAATATGTTGTGAGTTCGGTGTTAGTGTAGGAAGTGTATAAAATCCAAAGACCGAAGTATTACACTAGTAAGGCCCTGTTGGATGCTGAAACTCAGTACCCAGCTCATGAGCTTGTGGCTTTGTACTTGGTCACTGCGGCAAAGAAGTTACACATTTATTTTCAAGCCCACCCCATCAGGGTATATACAGACCATCCTTTGAGGTAGATACTGCACAAACTGGAGGCATTGGATCGTCTAGTGACGTGTTTTATGGAGTTAGCGAGTATGATATATCCTATCTACCCAGGGTATCGATCAAGGGGCAAACACCGACAAATTTTATTGTGGAGTTCATATGACCTCATGTTATGACAGTAGAGAAAGCTAAGTGTGAGCTGTTTATTGATGAATCGATCAGTACACAAGGGTGTGGCGTCGGGATGATCCTCTGAAGTAGTGAAAGTTAGGAGATGAGCTACACCCTGAGATTCACTTTCGAAGCTATGAATAATGAGGCATAGTATGAAGCAATTTCGGCGAGACTAAGACTCTACATGGAAATTGGAGTCAGGGATATGATAGTGAAAATGATTCTCAGCTGGTCGTTCAGCATGTGAATGGTGAATTCCAGGGAAGGGAGCCGAACATGATTACTTATTAGGTCGAGGAAAAGAAGCTACCTGAAGGGATGGGGATATAGTTTTCGAACATGTCGGACGGGAGAACAACCGGTAGGCAGAGTTACTGGCTTGGCTTGTATCATTCATCAAGTCAAATATTCCCTAGACCATTCCGTTGGGATGATTACAATCTAGAAGTGTTGGGATGCCGGACGTAATATAGGTAGAAACCGAGAGAGAGGTATCCTGGATAGATCCAATCAATAAGTACTTAGAGATGGGGGATGTGCTCGAGGGGAAGAAAGAGGTTAGGAATTTGAAATATCAGAGTGTAAGATTTTTCTTGATAGATAAGGTATTATATCAGACCCGAGAAGGTAGATTATGTGCTCAGGGAAATTCATGAGGAAATCTCTGGAAGTCATGGTGGACTTCATTTGATCGCTCACAAGGCATTGAGGTAATGGTTTTCTAGCCAACAATGCACCAGGACAGGACAAGAGTTGTTCGGCATGTGATGGATGTCAGAAGAACGCAATCATACCTCATTAACCCTCCGAGTATCTAACTGCATTGTCAAGTCTTGGTGTGGGCAACAGAAACTGGACGACGCATGCTGTTCTAGGCTCGCGGACCTAGTTGGGAGTACGGAGTAGCCAACGGAGGACTAAACCGGAGAGTGATGGAGTCGCCACCCGGTGTGAACCGGGACAAAGATTTAAGGCCGCACTCACCCCTCGCAAGGGAAGACCTCAAACCATTGGGTTCGGAATGGTCCCTTACTTATGCCACTTGTAATGTAAAGATTTATGCAATAATCTAACCAAGCCTATGACAGATATTTCCAAGTGCACCACAATCCTAAATTCGCATGCTTAAAAGTAAGACTTATGTACGCATTTCACATATATTTCATACTTGAAATTACATGCTTCACATATATCAAGATAGCAACGAACATATAGCTTTATTTGCATATCACATCCAAGAAAACACAAGCACACATATTAACCATACAAGCACACATATGGGCATCTTTCCAAGCGGTACGTGGAATTGTAGCCCAAGTACAGACCGCACTACCGTCCATTCGGAATCGGCTACAGAATTTACGTCTGGGTTTCCATCCGATATACCACAAGGAACAATACTCAAACGTTATCATGACATAAGCATATGAATTGTAATACATTAACATATTTGCATAAGAAAGATCAACCAAGAAGCTATTAGGCATGAACATAATAAGACAGTCTCAGTTCAGTGTGTGTACGTTCGTGTAGCGTTCGGAAACGCGTTCGAACGGAAATGAAACAGAATGCTCGCGTTCGAGTAGCGTTCGTAAACGCGTTCGAACGGAAATGGAACAGAATGCTCACGTTCGAGTAGCGTTCGTAAACGCGTTCGAACGGAAATGAAACAGAATGCTCGCGTTCGAGTAGCGTTCGTAAACGCGTTCGAACGGAAATGGAACAGAATGCTCGCGTTCGAGTAGCGTTCGTAAACGCGTTCGAACGGAAATGAAACAGAATGCTCTCGTTCATATGGCGTTCGTGAACGCGTTCGAACGGAAATGAGACCTGATGCATGATAAGGCAAAATGTATGCGCGTTCGAGTTGCGTTCGTGAACGCGTTCGAACGGGAACAGACCTGATGCATGGAAGTTGACGCGATACATGAAATCTAAAGGGGCGCGGCGAAGCATCGTGGTAAGGATCTTATATCCGTGAAACGGAGTGCCTTTAATCCGACTTACTAAGCCCATGCGCAATGAACATATAATAAAAGTAAAGGCATAATAACAAAGACGAGATATCGGACTTTGTATATCCGATTGAACACATTTCACATCCGATCGAATATACGTCATCCGGCGCGGCGAAGCATCGTGATAAGGATCTTATCCCCGTTGAACGGAGTGCCTTTAATCCGACTTACTAAGCCCATGCGCTCGATTGAATCATACATAAAAAAGATAAAGACAATCATATCAAACTAAGTATGCCCGATTGAATAGATCTTGTATCCAACCGAACACACACCAACCGGCGCGGCAAAGCATCGTGGTAAGGATCTTATCCCCGTGGAACGGAGTGCCTTTAATCCGACTTACTAAGCCCATGCGCTCGATTGCATCATATTCACAAATAAACATATAACATGCAGAATTCAAATGACAAAAAAGATAAATAAATCAAAGCGTTCAAAACAAACAAGTATTGTTTATTCAAGTGGTACGTGGAGTTGTGGCCCGAGTGCAGATCATACTACCGTCCATTCGGAATCGGCTATGAAATTTACGTCCGGGTTTCCATCCTATATACCACGAGAGACAACACTTTTTCATTCATCCAATACCGAAGACGCACATCATACACGCACAAGATTCAACAAACAATTAAAATACGACTGAAATAAATGACGAAGATTAGATAAAGAAAAGTGTGAAGAGTACCCTCAGGTCTAACCTTTTAGTTGTCCTCGGACTTGCGTTTCGCGGAGATCGGAAGGGGTGAAAGCTCCGCAACTTTTCTGGTTCACTGGTTTGCGTTTCCCCTCGCTGTTTCGCTGCTCAAGCTACTGTTTTAACTCCGTTTTGCTGCTGTTTTCTCTGTATTTCTGTTTTCTGTTTTGGTTTTCTATGATTTTCTTGGGTGTCTTCGGTTGTGTCTTAGGTTGTGTCTTAGGTTGTGTGTCTCCAAGAAACTAAAAGGTTTGGTGAAGGGTGGTTTATATAGAGAAGGGTTAAGGTTGACAAGGGAAGGGATTTTGTGCATTTAATTAGGATATGATTTGGTTTTAAACAAGGAAAGGATTTGATTGATTGGGGGGACAAAATATTTTAAATTAGGAAGTCAACTAATCTAAATTGGTGGATATCTTATTGAATTAGGAAGTCAAATATTAATTGGCTTTAATTAGGCATACAATATTTTAAGTTTGGGAATAGTCTTATTAGATTGGGAATATAATTGGTTGATTGATTTTAATTAGGCATGATTTTAGTTTAAGTTGGTAATTGTTTATTTTATGTTTGGTAAATATCTTACTTAATTATTTAATTAATTTAATTATTATCTTATTAGTTAATGTTTAATTAATATTTATTTATTTAATTTGGGATGTGTTTTATGGGCTTTGGGGGGCTAAATGGGCTGGGGTGTGAGGCTAGCAGCAAAACCAGAATTACCGACACCGTTCGAACGCCTGATCGAACGTGACACGAACGCCCGAAATCTGCCTTCCGTTCGAACGCCTACACGAACGCAGCACGAACGAAAACAGTGAACCTTCTTTATTCTGAATTCCCCTTCCGACATCCGTTTCCCGCGGTTTTCATGACTCAAAAAGGTAGTGCCTCCAAATGAGACTCATCATCGGGTTTCACATGCAAAAATGCAATGCCTACAGTCGCCCCCACTTTGATGGGACTCGTGCGGTGTGTGACAATGACAGTCCTATCAAAGTCTATGCAATGCATTTTTTTACTTACCTGGCTAGCTAGCTGTCTCGAGCTAAGCTGATACTGCAATGGATCTCGATCCTGAGACGCACCTTGGTACTTCTGATGATGTGGACTTCGCCTGAAAAAGGAAATGATGTGGAGCCTCGCTCCTCAGCAGATATGGGCTTCGCCCCCAAGCTGATATAATGATGTGGAGCCTCGCTCCTCAGCCGATATGGGCTTCGCCCCCAAGCTGATACAATGATGTGGAGCCTCGCTCCTCAGCCGATATGGGCTACGCCCCCAAGCTGATATAATAGTGTGGAGCCTCGCTCCTCAGCCGATATGGGCTACGCCCCCAAGCTGATATATGATGTGGAGCCTCGCTCCTCAGCCGATATGGGCTACGCCCCCAAGCTGATATAATGGTGTGGAGCCTCGCTCCTCAGCCGATATGGGCTACGCCCCCAAGCTGATATAATGGTGTGGAGCCTCGCTCCTTAGCCGATATGGGCTACGCCCCCAAGCTGATACAATGGTGTGGAGCCTCGCTCCTTAGCCGATATGGGCTACCCCCAAGCTGATATAATGGTGTGGAGCCTCGCTCCTCAGCCGATATGGGCTACGCCCCCAAGCTGATATAATGATGTGGAGCCTCGCTCCTCAGCCGATATGGGCTACGCCCCCAAGCTGATATAATGGTGTGGAGCCTCGCTCCTCAGCCGATATGGGCTACGCCCCCAAGCTGATACAATGGTGTGGAGCCTCGTTCCTTAGCCGATATGGGCTACGCCCCCAAGGTGATATAATGATGCGGAGCCTCGCTCCTCAGCCGATATGGGCTTTGCCCCCAAACTGATATAATGTGAGGCTTACTGCTCGCTCTTTCCCGTCTTCGAGACCTGCTTACACAAAACAGAACGGACACAAAAATATGCAATATAGGTTACGTGTATGCATGTATGCATGAGTTTTCTTATTCCGTTGGGTTAGGTCTTCCACTGGCGACCAAGTCTTCTCAAGCAAAGTATAACTTCAACCTGTCAACATTGATTGGTTCCGTGAATTCATTTCCCTCGAGGTCTGACAACTTCACTGCTCCGTTTCCCATGACTTTCTGAACGATGTAAGGTCCTTCCCAGTTTGGCCTGAATTTCCCTCTTGGATCTGTCGTCGACGGCCTCGACTGCTTAAGTACCAAATCACCCTTTCTGATCTTCGTGGGACGTACTTTCTTGTTGAAGGCCCGGGCTAGTCTCTTCTGGTACAACTGCATGTGATGTAGAGACCTCATCCTCTTCTCATCTAACAATGCTAACTGATCAAATCTCTGTGCAGCCCACTCTGACTCAGGTAACTCTGTCTCTGCTAGTACTCTCATAGACTGTATTTCCACTTCCACCGGCAGTACCGCTTCCATCCCGTACACCAAGGAATAAGGCGTTGCACCCGTTGCTGTTCTGACTGACGTTCTGTATCCCCATAAGGCATATGGTAGTTTCTCAGCCCAATCCCTGCAGTTCTCTGTCATCTTAGCCAGAATTGTCTTTACAGTCTTGTTGGCCGCCTCAACTGCCCCATTCGCCTGTGGCCTGTAAGGTGATGACTTATGATGGCCTATCCCGTACCTCTGTAACATTGCTTTCGTCTCTCCTTGAAACTGGACCCCGTTGTCCGTCACTACATGATGCGGCATACCATACCGACAGATGAGGTTCCGTGCTATGAACTTGGCCATCTGCTTTGCTGTAACGTTCCGGAACGACTCAGCTTCTACCCACTTTGAGAAGTAATCCACTGCTACTACTATGAAGCGATGCCCATTAGATGCATTCGGTCGGATTTCCCCGATCATGTCGATCCCCCATGCTGAGAACGGCCATGGCTCTGACAGCCCGTGCAACTCTGTATGTGGCAGATGACTCAGATTACCATGTACTTGACAGTCGTGACAGTGCTTTACCATCCTTGCGCAGTCTGCCTCCATAGTCGACCAATAAAACCCTTGTCTCACTATCTTGCGGGACAAGTTCAACCCATTCATGTGCGGACCGCATACCCCGGCATGTACCTCTTCCATCACTTTCTGAGCCTCTTCTTTTCTCAAACATTTCAACTGAATGCCGTTAGCTTGCCTTTTGTACATTTCTCCTTTCAAGATCACATACTGAGAGGCCAACTTCTGAATGGCCAATCTATCTTTTCTGCCTGCCCCTTCTGGGAATTCTCCGTGCTCTAGATATCTCTGGATGTCATGGTACCAAGGTTTACCGTCGTCAATTTCCACTCCCAGAATTTTCCCTGTCTCATAAATCGGCATGTTTGCTGTAGTCAATACCAACGGTTTCATCATTAACTTTTCTGGATTTTCCCAAGCAGCTGCAAGTGTGGCCAGTGCATCTGCCATCTGATTCTCTTCTCGCGGCAAGTGCTGGAACTTACAATTGGGGATGGCCTGTGCCAACTCTCTGAGGTGGAAGAGGTATGGCTTCAACCGTTCCTCTTTCAATTCCCATTCCCCTTGTAACTGACGGATTACCAGCATCGAATCTCCGTAGACCTCCACACTTTCAGCTTTCAAGGCTATCAATGCAGTCAACCCAAAAGCGCATGCTTCATATTCAGCCATGTTGTTTGTTACTCTGAATGTCAACCTCTTGGCCATGGGCAAAGTTTCTCCCTCGGGGGCCACTATCACAATTCCAATTCCGGCTCCTTTGTAATTAACTGCTCCGTCGAAGTACACTTTCCGTCCCCGAACTGCTATAGCATTGACTTCTTCATCTGGGAAATCAAACTTATACTGATCCCCCTCACTTCTTCCTCATCATCACTAGAGAAATCAAGCCAAAAGTTCTTCCCTTGCTCAGTCTCATCTTCACTATTACTATCCCAGATTCCCAGGCAAAAGGCTTGAGGGTGAAAGGTTTTTAGGACAAGTTCTTCTAGGAGGCCAGAATTGATCATATAGGCTGGTGGTGGTACGGCGCGGTAATTGGGTAAGGGGTTTCTGTGTGTGTCAGGCTGTTCTGTTTCTGGGTCAGGTATTTTTTTGGAGTCTATCAGGTCTTGGATCTCATGGCGGAGTCGGGCGCAGTTGTCAGTGTCATGGCCCTTTTGTTGGTGAAAGTGACAGTAAAGGCTGAGATTGAAATGTGGTGGTGGTGGGTTTGGGATAGGTTTGGCTTCCAAGGGTTTTAAGAGCCTTGCCTCTTCAGTTTCTCTAGCACCTTGGACAGAGGCCTCCTTAAGTTGGAAAACTGTCGGTTCCGGATAGCGGCAACCTCAGCAGAAACGGGCTTTGCTCCCGATGTACCCCCAATAGGCCTTCTGTTCAAACCATAGAATTTTCTATTCTCGGCCTCTTCTTCCTCAATATCCATGACAGTTTCCCTCAACTGCCGAAAGTCAGTAATCATGGAGGTCATCCTCCTCAGCTTCCCATAGATAGAGGGCTTGGTGCCCTTGATGATCATTTTGATCTGGTCCTTCTCCGAGGGCCTAGTCTGCATTTTCAACAATTGGCCTCTCCATCGGTCCACATACTCCTTAAAACTCTCCTCCGATTTCTGCTTAACATTCTCCAGATCACGGAGCGACAGATCGATCTCTAGGTCAGTGACATACTGCTTCAGGAAAGCATCAGCTAACTCCCTCCAATCTTCTTTCACTTTCTTCTCCAAACTGTGGTACCATACCACGGGAGCTCCCTCGAGCGACATTCCAAACATTTTCTGCACTTGGCGCTGGGACAGGCCAACTGAACTCATGACTGATACAAACTGTCGGAGATGCACCCTCGGATCCCCATTCCCGTTGAACTTAGCCATATCAGGCATCTTGAACTGTGCCGGCAACTGTTCCTCGAAAGTCAGTGTGTCATAATCCAGCAGATCCTCATTCTTACCCCTCATCTTGCGGGTAACTGACTCAACCTGATCCCGGAGCTTCTGTAACTCTGCCTGAGACCCAAACACTCGGCCTGCTGCATACTCTGCTATGTCATCATCAAAAGCAGGGGTATCATCCCCCAATATGTTCGGAGATTCCTCTTGCCTCACATTTTCAGAATTTCCCCCAGCATGGGGCACAGTCATACTAGCCACAGCAGTAGTCAAGGCTTGCAGCTGTTCAGTAATCTTTGTGAGACTGTTTTCCAACTGATCCATTCGGGACACTTCATTATCTGATCCACTCATGGTTCCAACCGTTCTCTTAGTGAGTCTGGTTTTCTCTCTAACCCAAACGGTATCTATCGTGTCTTTTGAGACACAGAGGGTGTTAACAAGGTATATGTATGCATGAGGTGCATAAGAAGCATATATTTAAATCAAATATAATTCTCAACCAAATCGGCCTATTATCATTTTAGAAGCTTTTGGGCTAACTGTCATAATAGTGAACCCGTCCCAGTTTAAATGGCCCAACGAATTCATGTCTTATGGCAAGAAGCCCAACTAAATCCAAATGATAATATCCCGAACACAATCACAAAACGGCCCATTGTTATTTAGAAGCCTTCGGCCCAATAGTCATAAGATACGTTCTTGTCCCAGTTTAAATGGCCCAACAAGCCCATATCTCATGACAAAAGATCCAGATGGATTCAAATAGCAATGTTCCCAAACATAAGCATACAAGGAAGATATCATAAATATAAAAAAGGTAAATTCTACCATGTGGCCCATCATCATTTCAGAAGTTCTGGGCCTAATTGTCATGAGATACGAACCTGCCCCAGTTTAAATGGCCCAGCAAGTTCGCATTTTTGACAAAGAGTCCAGTTCATCGAAATGATAAAGGTCCTAAAGTACAAGGAAATACTTGTTATAGGCTATACAACCCGGTCTACGCATGGGTTCATGGGAGTATGGACAAAGACTCTTGTCGGCGAAGGATTACCCACAACTAGGTCTCCCCACTCAAGGGTCCGAGCGACCAAGTAGGCGTGCCTTTTTTATACCTTACGGTACGTGCCAACAAGTCATGGCGTGTGACTAACTGTCAAATGGATTCCTTGTTGCAGATTCCCCAGAGGGAAGGTGGAGCGAGGCTCACTTAAATACCCAAGCCTCTTAGGCTCTTATCGCTTGGTGTCAGGAATAAGCAACAAATCCTCCAAATTAGTATGTCACAACAGGCTAATGGTAATGATCATTTAGGTGCCTTCACAGCTTTTCCCCGAAAGGTAGTGAATGAGGGAAGACACCAAACCATTAACAAGCCTCTAAAAATGCCTTTTATCACAACCCCCATTTCGCACATTTGTAGACACGGTTAATTAAAGCAAAAATCTATACATTACAAGGCATTATTTCGGAGCCAATTCTCTATCCCCAATGGAGTCGCCAGACTGTGGGCAACAGAAACTGGACGACGCATGCTGTTCTAGGCTCGCGGACCTAGTTGGGAGTACGGAGTAGCCAACGGAGGACTAAACCGGAGAGTGATGGAGTCGCCACCCGGTGTGAACCGGGACAAAGATTTAAGGCCGCACTCACCCCTCGCAAGGGAAGACCTCAAACCATTGGGTTCGGAATGGTCCCTTACTTATGCCACTTGTAATGTAAAGATTTATGCAATAATCTAACCAAGCCTATGACAGATATTTCCAAGTGCACCACAATCCTAAATTCGCATGCTTAAAAGTAAGACTTATGTACGCATTTCACATATATTTCATACTTGAAATTACATGCTTCACATATATCAAGATAGCAACGAACATATAGCTTTATTTGCATATCACATCCAAGAAAACACAAGCACACATATTAACCATACAAGCACACATATGGGCATCTTTCCAAGCGGTACGTGGAATTGTAGCCCAAGTACAGACCGCACTACCGTCCATTCGGAATCGGCTACAGAATTTACGTCTGGGTTTCCATCTGATATACCACAAGGAACAATACTCAAACGTTATCATGACATAAGCATATGAATTGTAATACATTAACATATTTGCATAAGAAAGATCAACCAAGAAGCTATTAGGCATGAACATAATAAGACAGTCTCAGTTCAGTGTGTGTACGTTCGTGTAGCGTTCGGAAACGCGTTCGAACGGAAATGAAACAGAATGCTCGCGTTCGAGTAGCGTTCGTAAACGCGTTCGAACGGAAATGGAACAGAATGCTCACGTTCGAGTAGCGTTCGTAAACGCGTTCGAACGGAAATAAAACAGAATGCTCGCGTTCGAGTAGCGTTCGTAAACGCGTTCGAACGGAAATGGAACAGAATGCTCGCGTTCGAGTAGCGTTCGTAAACGCGTTCGAACGGAAATGAAACAGAATGCTCTCGTTCATATGGCGTTCGTGAACGCGTTCGAACGGAAATGAGACCTGATGCATGATAAGGCAAAATGTATGCGCGTTCGAGTTGCGTTCGTGAACGCGTTCGAACGGGAACAGACCTGATGCATGGAAGTTGACGCGATACATGAAATCTAAAGGGGCGCGGCGAAGCATCGTGGTAAGGATCTTATATCCGTGAAACGGAGTGCCTTTAATCCGACTTACTAAGCCCATGCGCAATGAACATATAATAAAAGTAAAGGCATAATAACAAAGACGAGATATCGGACTTTGTATATCCGATTGAACACATTTCACATCCGATCGAATATACGTCATCCGGCGCGGCGAAGCATCGTGATAAGGATCTTATCCCCGTGGAACGGAGTGCCTTTAATCCGACTTACTAAGCCCATGCGCTCGATTGAATCATACATAAAAAAGATAAAGACAATCATATCAAACTAAGTATGCCCGATTGAATAGATCTTGTATCCAACCGAACACACACCAACCGGCGCGGCAAAGCATCGTGGTAAGGATCTTATCCCCGTGGAACGGAGTGCCTTTAATCCGACTTACTAAGCCCATGCGCTCGATTGCATCATATTCACAAATAAACATATAACATGCAGAATTCAAATGACAAAAAAGATAAATAAATCAAAGCGTTCAAAATAAACAAGTATTGTTTATTCAAGTGGTACGTGGAGTTGTGGCCCGAGTGCAGATCATACTACCGTCCATTCGGAATCGGCTATGAAATTTACGTCCGGGTTTCCATCCTATATACCACGAGAGACAACACTTTTTCATTCATCCAATACCCAAGACGCACATCATACACGCACAAGATTCAACAAACAATTAAAATACGACTGAAATAAATGACGAAGATTAGATAAAGAAAAGTGTGAAGAGTACCCTCAGGTCTAACCTTTTAGTTGTCCTCGGACTTGCGTTTCGCGGAGATCGGAAGGGGTGAAAGCTCCGCAACTTTTCTGGTTCACTGGTTTGCGTTTCCCCTCGCTGTTTCGCTGCTCAAGCTACTGTTTTAACTCCGTTTTGCTGCTGTTTTCTCTGTATTTCTGTTTTCTGTTTTGGTTTTTTATGATTTTCTTGGGTGTCTTCGGTTGTGTCTTAGGTTGTGTCTTAGGTTGTGTGTCTCCAAGAAACTAAAAGGTTTGGTGAAGGGTGGTTTATATAGAGAAGGGTTAAGGTTGACAAGGGAAGGGATTTTGTGCATTTAATTAGGATATGATTTGGTTTTAAACAAGGAAAGGATTTGATTGATTGGGGGGACAAAATATTTTAAATTAGGAAGTCAACTAATCTAAATTGGTGGATATCTTATTGAATTAGGAAGTCAAATATTTAATTGGCTTTAATTAGGTATACAATATTTTAAGTTTGGGAATAGTCTTATTAGATTGGGAATATAATTGGTTGATTGATTTTAATTAGGCATGATTTTAGTTTAAGTTGGTAATTGTTTATTTTATGTTTGGTAAATATCTTACTTAATTATTTAATTAATTTAATTATTATCTTATTAGTTAATGTTTAATTAATATTTATTTATTTAATTTGGGATGTGTTTTATGGGCTTTGGGGGGCTAAATGGGCTGGGGTGTGAGGCTAGCAGCAAAACCAGAATTACCGACACCGTTCGAACGCCTGATCGAACGTGACACGAACGCCCGAAATCTGCCTTCCGTTCGAACGCCTACACGAACGCAGCACGAACGAAAACAGTGAACCTTCTTTATTCTGAATTCCCCTTCCGACATCCGTTTCCCGCGGTTTTCATGACTCAAAAAGGTAGTGCCTCCAAATGAGACTCATCATCGGGTTTCACATGCAAAAATGCAATGCCTACACCTGGGCCGTTTTCCCAGTGGGGGGATAGATATCATTGGGTGGATGCCCACGGATTAGGGTCAAGCTAAGTTTGCCATTGTTGCAATCGATTACTTAAGTGGGTGGAAACTAAGCCATTGTCAATGATAATCGAGAAGAAGGCAACAGATTTTGTCAAAAAAAAACATTATGTGTCGGTTCGAAATCCTAAGGGCTATCATCACAGACAATGCGAAATAATTTGGTTTAGAAAACTTTGTGAGGACCTCCAGATCACCTTGAGGTTCACCTCCTATACTCATCCGAAGTCCAATAGGCAGGTAGAAACAACAAATAAAATAATCAAAAATAACTTGAAGGCAAGGCTCGGGTCATGTAAGGGTTTATGAGTCGAGGGGATACTAGAGATTTTATGGGCACATCAGACGATCTACAAGGATTCCACAGACGGAACACTTTTCTCTTTGGTCTATGGGTGCGAAGTAGTTATCCTAGCAGAGATCGAGATGATTTCCCACCAAGTTTGATATTTTGAGGAAGGGTAGAACAAAGAGCTCGTGAAGCATCATCTTGACTTGATAGAAGAGAAAAATGAGAGGTCAACAGTCAAGATGGCAATATATTTGTAGAGGATTACACGCTTCTACAATAAGAAAGTTCGGGTATGATATTTTCTCCCCGAAGATTTGGTCTTGAGGTGAGTTACTCTAAATATAATGAGGCCAGAGGAAGGTTCATTAAGTTCCAAATGGGAGGGGCCGTATAGAGTAATCGACATCGTTAGATCAGGTGTCTATCTATTAGATCAGCTGAACGGTACCTGGCTCAAAAAGCCTTGGAATGCTGAGATGTTGAGAATATACTTCCAGTAACTTCCTGTAGAATGATCCTCAAGATTTATAAGTTGAGTGAACTCCCATGAGCTATTAAATGAAATATAATGTCGGGAGTTGGAGGTGTTTTCCCGTCGATGCTAGGGACATACAAGGTCCTCCTAGAGAAATTATGATTGTTGTTGACCTATCAGTTTTCTTGTTCTCGGTAACGATAGTCGTCATAGAGCAGTAGGAGAGCCATGATGTAAGGTGTGCTCGATCAGTTTCTATAGTGTCTTCTACTTGTTATACACATGTGGTGGATTTCTGGGATTGTTATTGCATAGAGGGTTAAACATCTGAGGGTGGATCCACAAGTGGGAGTAGAAGAAGAAGCAATCAGCTACAGGTTTGGCAGTCCAAGGTCATGTGGATGACTTCTTCCATTCTTCCACGAAGCCGAGGCACAGTTGCATACACTCGAAGAAAGTGGTCACTAGACGATACAAGTCGGAAGCCCTTGATCAAACTCGTAAGCAACACTTGTCAAGAATTGTTCAAATATGTTAAGAAAGATAGTTTCAGTAAGATCCTCTCTTGAAATAATCCTCAAAGAGTTGTAAGAATGGCAGTAGATCCCTTGAATATGAATAAGACTTTCCCTATTTAAATAAGAAATTGTTCATCTATGCTTGTCTATTATTTGAATGGGAAAGACATATTTAATATTCTTGCGAAATACTCATGATTTGAATGCATGAAGAGATGCAAGGCATATGGGAAAAGCTACACTCTGGCGGCACATCATTCCTTGGTGTCATTTTGAAACCTCTGAGCTGGAACGTTGACACTCAATGACTTGCATCTTTAAGGAATGATCGCAGCGTAAAAAAACTATATTACGTTTGGCGCTTTGGGTATCCATAGCACGCTCGACAAATGATTCAGCATGGTGTTTGGTGCTTCAAGGTAATTATAGCACGTATGGATGGCTAGTTAATTCGGTACTACGGTACCTCTGGGTATGCATAGCACATAGAAGGCCCACGTACCTCTGTGGCATTTACTGCCTACTATTGGAGGTACATAGCACAGGGAAGGCCCACGAGCCTCTTTGGCATTTGTAGCCTCATGAGGTACATAGCACGGGGAAGCCAGGAGAGCCTCTGTGTCATTTATAGCCTCGGGATATGCCTAGCATGGGGAGGGAGAATGCCCATGTGGCATTGGCCATCCCATTTCAGATCCGTATGAGCATAACACGAGGAAGGCTTGAGGGTCTCTGTGGCGTTTGCAAATTCAGGGCCTACCTAGTATGAGAAAAATATCATAGAATTAGTCGCCCCCTCGATCCATAGCTCGGTTCAGACCCAAAATAAATGATAAGGGATGCCATTTCCTATTTCTATAGTGCTTTCCGGAGGTTGAAAATCTTCCCTCGCGGTTAATTAATGAAAGTTGATGGCTTAAGGCTACATTCGTTCCGCTAAGTGTTACTTGATATCTCGGGGCTACATTGGTTCCACTGAGGCCATATTGGTGGCACAAGGAGGGTACATTCCGTTACAGCCAGTTTGTTTGCTGGCTTGGGACTGCATTCATTCCGCTGAGGCCATGTTGGTTGCATAAGGAGGGTACATTCCCTTTGGGCCAGTTTGATTGATGGCTCGGGACTGCATTCATTCCGCTGATGCCATATTGATGGCATAATGAGGGTACATTCCCTTGTGGCTAATTTTTTACACCGACTCGGGGTTAAGTAACTTCCCACCAAGTCCTTATTATCTTTATTGGCATTGGGTTGGAGTTTCTCCCCCATGACCACATGTTGGTGGAATAAGGAATGTAGATTCCCTTATGGCCAAGTTTTTACATCGGTTCAGGGCTGAGTTACGTCCCGACGAGGCCCTATTACTGTGTATTGGCGCAAGAAGGGTTCATTCCCTTGTTGCCAATGGTCTTAGATAGCGTGGGGTTAGAATCTTTCCCAAGGCCTCTCTGTGACAGATCAGCTCGGGGCTGGGTTGCGTCCCACCGATGCCATTTTGCTGTATGGAAGCCCAATGTGAGTTTTCCCTCATGACTAATGTTTTGTTTAGCAGGTCTTCCTATATCATCCATTTCTAGGATCACTGCCTGTCAAGAGTGTATGTCAACCCGCTGTGACATAAGATGAGCTTTTTCAAGCGGAGAAGCCAATGGATAGAATGAACAGAATTATTCCAGGTCAACGTTTGTGGTCAATGAGGGCCTAGTGGAAGAGATGACCAAGCTATGGATAAAAAATATAGGTGTTAGATCTAGATTGCGAACCTGACATGGATTTTTACAAGAGCACTGATGCTTGCAAATTATGGAACCTGTTATGTGGTGTGGCGGACTTGAGGTTCTTGACTTGATCAAGATTGAACATCAGCGTGAGAGAAAACCACCATCTTTTCATAGTTCTCAGAATCAACTCAGTAACTCGTTGATACCAAGAACTATGAGACAGATATTGATGGTGACTTTCTGCCCCGAGAAACTCTGAAGCTTGAAAAAGGGTATAATGAGATTTTCACATAAACACATAGAGTTCCAATGTCCTTGTAAGGATGAGAGGTCAGATGAAGAGGCTCAAGCCCGAGGAGTAGAATGACATGAGGGAGGAACCCACCAGACCTAATATAAAGACATCAGATTCGACAGCACTTGAGTATCCATGAATGATGATTCGACCTGGTAAAGTGAGAAAAGTAAAGGTCTCAGCACCGACCCGACCCTGTTGGACAGGTTGACCATCTCAGTTTAAAGTCGATCATCTCAAATTACTGACCGAGGAAGTAGGTCAAGATAATGACATTATATTCAAGTTCGGACGACTTAAGCCCTAAATATAAGTTTAGGTCTCCCAAGTATTGATGAAGATAGAAGTAGGCCAGCGGCTGATGGGATAGAGCAGAGCTGCAAGTTTATTGACTGACCTACACAATCACATTAGGAAACAAGCTAGCATTGTGGTATAACGTGTGTCAGTTACCAAAAGTGGCATGATTTAATGAGATTCAAGTGGCAGGCTGTAAGGGTGTAAGGCGGCTAGGCTATAATTCGTAAGGTAATTGGTGAATAAATCCTAAGGAATAATGGTTGGGTAACGTGGGTGACGTCACGAAGTTAGCGTAATAGTGTAATTTATTTTATTATATAAAAGGGTTGAGAGTTGATTGTCCATGGTTGATCAATTTTATTCAAAAAGCACTTGTAATTTGTAATAGAGAGAAAAGAATTTCGACCTAGAGAAAGAAAAGAGGTCAGTCAGACCCGAGACAGTAATAAAAAATTTCTCTTCCTTTGTGCTCGTGGACGTAGGTTGGATTCATTCTATCGAACCACGTTAAATCCTTTATTTATCTGTGTGTATTCTTTCTATCTGCTAAGTTTGTATTTGGTTCCCAACAAACCAAATAAATTCACAATCGATGGAGGTTTGTTCGAGGAGTGATTTTCCCGAATTACCCTTGGAATGAAAAACAGCAGTCAACAGATCCCATTCGAAATTGTTATATAAAAAATAATATGAAGAGTTTAATATAAATGAAAATAAAGAAAAAATATCTAGCCTAAAAAATATTGGTTTCATTAAAATCTTAATCGGTGAACCCTTAAAAAAACCCAAAGAGAAAATAGTATTAACCTCCAACTAATCTCTCACTAAACAAAAAATAAAAAGAATTTCAAAAAGAATTATCACACGACTGTCCATGCTAAAAATAAAACCAAACCACGTAATAAATGAAGCGATAAAAGGATATAAAGTGTCATAAAACTTCATTATGCAAAAAGGAGTATGAATAGACAGAAAACTCATGTTAAACCAATAATGAGGCGGCCCACAAACATCTAGCGATAACAGATTAGCAACAGGTGGCGGAGAAGACCACCATCAAATCCATGCAAGTCAAGCTTAGATTACCAAATTCATAGTTAGCCTCACCATAAGTAACGGTGCGTTTGATTTGAAGTTCAAACTATTAATCAGCAGTTTGTAGAAAGGGTGGGTAAAATTCCCGAACCCATCCAGTCTTGTCCCGAAATATTTGGGATGGGACAGGATAGGTTCATGACTAGATTTCAGGTTCCATAAGATAAAAATATAAGTATCTGATCAAGACATTTCAGATTCTGGAAATTTTCGACCATGTTCGGAAATTCTCGACCCTTTTTTAATATCTTACAAAGAAAATTATGTCATTTATATAGTTATAAATTTTTTTAAAAAAATAAAAATGATATAGAGATTAAATGGAAAATTAAATGAGGATAAAATTATCATCAAAATGACATCGTTTTGGTCTTTTTATTTTATTTTATTTTTTATTTATCATCAGGATGATAATTTTATCTCTGTTTAATTATGTTTTAATCTCTTGATCATTGATGAGCGGTTAATATCTCTATATTGAGTTTTTATGACTTTTGATGTGTTTTGGGTGTGTTTTTACAAGTTAAAATCATATCACGACTCAATGGAATTAACTAGATATAAAAATGGCAAGCACAAAAGTTAGACATAATCTAAATTTGTAATTTAATTGCTAAGTAAAAAGGCGCATCATAACACTGCCCTTTGAGCATCACGATGCGCCAATGATGAGCAAAATGAGTCGCTACGTATTTCGCTCATCGTGACACGGTAGATTCGTCACAAATTCATCCTGGATCCGATTTTTAATAAGGAAACACCCATAGACATCTTATATATACACAAGTTCATCTGAAAACCCATTATCAAGTCTCATAATATATTTTGGAGCCTCCAAGTGCATAGAAAGATGCCTAGGGCAAGGAAATAACGAGTACATCAATCGGAGTTAGAGTTTTTTTTTTTTTTAAAAAAAAAAAAGACTACAACCAAGAGTTTTTTCTTCCATTTTCTTTCTAACTTTATCTTTATGAGTTCTTGGCTTGTTATAATGATTAGCTTATTTTTATTGAATATTATGAGTAGCTAATTCATTAAATCTAGGGTTGTAATGGATCTCAAACATGTTTAATTTGTTTAATTGTATATTTATTTCTTTTGGGATTTCTTTTGATTATTTGTTATTCTATACGTTTAAATGCTTATTTTATTTATTTGGCCAATAATAAAATAGTCTTGGTAAATCCTTAGGAACTCGACATAGGGAATTTTGATTAGTCGTGAGAATAATAGCGTGTGATTTATTCTTTGAATAGATTTTCATGCATGATAGAAATATACCCAAGGGCATGCGTAGCCAATATTAGAACTCGTTCTTAAGGAATTCGGTTTAATATAACTAACATAGACATATAGTTAATTGAGTTATTCTGAATATATTCACCTTACCATCGAAAGAGGCTTGTAAATAATTTAGTGTTCTAGGTTAATAATTAGTAATGATAACCTAACTGAATAGAAAATGTATAGACTCATTGTTTGCGTGCTTAGGTGAAGTTACAATCCTAGATTATTCTCACGCATAAAATTTATCTCTAAAATTATTGTCTGCTCATTATTTATTTTCAATTAATTTTAGATTAATAAATTAACTTTCCTCATCAATAGTACAGTTTTAAGTTAAGTAGATTAGCCTTGGTATTAATAAGAGAAATATTAAGTCCATGTGAGTTCGACATCCGATTTTCAGTCACTATATTCCTTGAGCGATATGTGCGCTTGAGTGTTAGATTTATAAAATCAGGATCAATCAGTTTCCTTAAAAAAAATTATTAACCAAATGTCAAAACCCTCTCAGCTCCTCTCACTATCTCGGTTTCTCTAATTGTCGTTGCTGAACACCGTTGACAGATCGTCGTTCATCACCACACCAGTCACTTGTATTGAATGTTCATCTTCTCTTTTTATTGATCATTGCCAGTGGTAAATCTCTTGCTCCCAATTTGGTGTCTATGATTTGGATCCTCTTTTGTATTTAAAGGAATTATAACTCGATCCTCTAAAATACCAACTCCCTAGCAATATGATAATTTGTGTTAAATGTGTATGGTTTGGTAGTTTAAAGATGAATTATATATTTAATGTCAACCTCTATTATCTATATATATTGGGTGTAAAGTATAGCATATGTTATATGAATGAGATTATCATACTAGTGTACGAGCCAAATTTGGGTTAAGGGTAAAATCATCTTTTCACCTCGAGCCCAATATCATTCCAAGCCCAAATACCTAATAGTATACAGCTCACGAGACTTAAAATAATCTTATCTAAAGCCCAACTCCTACAAACAGCCAACTCCTGCAAACAGCCACACCCAAACTGAAAAACGTCTTTTCCTTAATTACGCCCCACATGGTTAGCCATTTTTGCATTGAAAAGTTTATCATTTAATGTATTAAATGAACCACCTCATAATAGCCTATAAAATGATGTAGAACTCATAATTACGGATAGAGTTTTTAGATCTCATACTTGAGCTCTCAAAAGTGATCATCCCTCATAGCAATTAACGGAGGTCAAGGTAACCCTGAACCTTGCTCTTTCATTACTTTCCGCTCGCCTTCTCTACTGACTTGAACGTCAGAGTGCCTACGATACCTGCCACACCGGTGGGTAAGAACTCCCCGTTCACTCTATCTTTATCTTGCAGGATCGCTGATGCCCCATTTCCTATGAATTCTCGAATATAGACCTTAGGCGAAAACCAGTGTCTACAATTTGGCGCCCACCGTAGGGCCTTAGCGATTTATAGCAAGCAAAGATCTCTCAATCTACAATTCTTTCAAACATAACTATTAATGGCTTCAAGAAGCGAGCAAATACCAGATCATGTGATCACTCAATTAGCCATTCTCCAAGAACGGTTACGAACTTTAGATGGAGAAAACTTGGCTATGTGAAGCTCCAATACGATTCTCCGGAAAAAATTGAAGCATATTTCTTCAACCTCACAACGGCGCGAAGCTACGGATCACCCCAGAAATCCTATCATTCAATCCAATCTCTTAGAAGCATTTAACAATGTGGCAAATGATAATCCACCATCAGACGACCATCCATTAAATCACCAAAAAAGCCAACACATCTCTCCAACCGACCAGGCACGGCAAGTTGCCTTCACCATGCATAAGAAAATGCAAGAGTTCAAGATGCAATTCTCTCCAGCCTACTTGGTGCCAGACTACCAATGAGAAAAAGTCGAGCCGGCACGATCTCAGATACTCTCTTTTTGGGATCAATTATTTTCGTTGAACTCTCATGAAAGTTTAGCCCACCAGATATAAAGTTGTATGATGGATCCAGAGACCTAGATGACCATGTGGTCTATTATAAATACAAGATGATGTCGACAGGGCTGGCTCCTCATCAATGGGAAGCTAGAATGTGTAGAGGATTCAGAGAAATATTGGCAGTCCCAGCCCTCACTTGGTTCATCAATCTACCTTATATGACTATTAGATCATATCAATAACTAGCTGATAAATTTGTGGAGTACTTTGTCAGCTCTTGTAAACTTGAGAAAATCACAGACGACCTCAAAGTAATTCAGCAATGGAAATGAGATCTCTAAGTGGCTACGTCACACGATTCAACAAAGAGAGGATATTCATTCCAGATCTCCACCAGCTGATTGCTATTGAAGCTTTCAGGAATAGGCTACTAGCAGATAGTGGAATTTATAAGAAGCTAATAAAATTACGATGCTACACTATGGATCAAGTCATGGTCGAGCCCAAATTGAGGTCAGATGGGAAGAAGATAAGAGAAAATTCTGATGCTACACTATGGATCGGGACGTTCCCAGTAACCGCCATGAAGAGAAAATTTCAAACCCTTCCAAATGATGAAAGATTTCGGATGCAAGAACCCATCAACCAGCAGGAAGACGGACTCCTCAAGATGGGAATCATCACCCTAAATACATGGATTATAAATGAAGGCCTTTAGCATACATGATACGGCACCGTTTTTCATTGAATTTATCTCATTCGACAGCAAGACCAATCAATGCTTAGAATCTATATTTTCTTATATATCAAAGACAAAAGACTATTAATATTAATAGAATATTATTTTTACATATTGACCATCACCTGGCCCAATTGACATACTTCTCTCAGTCGACATGGGAATACCCCTGTAAATCTCCAATATACCTAATCAACCAAGAAGTATTCTCTAAGATTGTCATCATCTCTAGATGACGGGGAAGAGTTGTTACTACTCCAGCCAATATGGATGAATTGTCATATCATTTATTCGATATGAAATGATTGTCATCTTCCTCAAACGCCATTGATGGACTATCGTCTACTGCAGACTACATGGAAAGGTTTTCATCTCTTCCAGACGATGTGAGATGATAGTCATATTCTTCATATGATATGTATGGATTGCTATCAACTCCAGACTACGTAGGAAGTCCTTCATCAAGATTAGTTGATCGAAGCCTTCTGACCTTCATCGGGTCAGATAGAGTGAAGAACCTCGAGGACCTCTATCAGGTCCAGTCGACCGAAGCCTCTTGGACCTCCATCGGGTCCACTCGATCGAAGCCTCCTAACCATCATCGGGTCAGATAGAGTGAAACCTTGAGGACCTTCATCGGATCCAGTCAACTAAAGTCTATTAGACCTTGATTAGGTACAGTAGACCGAAGCCTCGTGATGACCTTCATCAGGTTAGGTAGAGCGAAAACTCTCGGGGATCTTCATCAGGTCGAGTCGACCAAAGTCTATTGGACCTCCATCAAGTGCAGTCGATCGTAGCCTCCTGAACTTCATCAGGTCAGGTAGAGTGAAGAATCCTCATGGACCTTCAGGTCTAGTCACCTGAAGACCCTCATGGACCTTCATCAAGTCCAGTCGATCGAAGTCTCTTGGACCTTCATCAGGTCTAGTAGAGTGAAGACTCTCATGAACCTTTGTTAGGTATAGTGGAGTGAAGACTCTCAAAGACTTGCATATAGTCCAAACGATATGGTCTGTTTAAAAAGGACATAGGACAACCCTCCAACTTAGCTGACATGGTCTCTAAACGATAGGTAAAATAGTATTATTATTATCATTAACCATATTTGTGATTACAGACACACGGGTAGTATCATATGACATTGCAGTTCCAACCTACATAATGGGATAAACAAGAATCTTCCTTTCTTTTGAATTAAGAGCCAGTTGACATAGTCTCCAAATGACAGGTGAAAGTGTTTTTCTTTACTACTAACCATATCTATGGATTTAAAACCCCTTGGTAATGTCAAAAGACACAATTTAAGACCCCGACCTTCATCTGGTCCAGACGAAATTGAAGACTCCCCCGACCCTTAGCTGGTTTGGTCGACTGGAGATTATCCTGGACTTCATCTAGTTCAGTCGATGGGAATATTTCCCACATGACTCTTGTCGAGTCAAGTTCAAGACCTGGACTTTCATATGGTCCAGACAATATTGAAGACTCCCCCGACCCTTAGCTGGTTTGCTCTACTAGAGATTATCCTGGAATTCATCTGGTCCAGTCGACGGGAACATTCCCCATATGGCTCATGTCGAGTCAAGTTCAAAACATGTACCTTCATCAGGTCCAGATGATATTGAATACCCCTCAACCTTTAGTTAGTTTGGTTAACTATAGATTATCTTGGCCTTCATCTGGTCCAGTTGATGGGAACATCCCCCACATGACTCATGTCAAGTCAAGTTCAAGACTTGGACCTTCATCTGATCAAGACGACATTGATGAATCCCCTGATCCTTAGCTGGTTTGGTCGACTAGAGATTATCTTGGCCTTCATTTGGTTCAATCGAAGGGAACATTCCTCATAGCTCGTGATAGTCCCCCAGATCATCATCATGTCTGGTCGACTGAGGGTCATCCCAGGTAATTATTTTGTTCCATTAATATAATATGACATATGACATGTCCAATAAACATCAACACCCAGATCTGGTCGACCGAGGATCATCCCAGATCTAAGCAATTTCATCATCCATGACTGGTCGATTGAGAATCATCATTGATATATATTTGGCTCATGTCGAGTCAATATCAAGACTTGGACCTTCATCTGGTCCAGGGGACATAATAAGACTCCCCCGTACCCTCAGCTAGTCAAATCGATTGGAGATTATGTAGACCTTCATCTGGTCCAGTCGACGGGAACATTTCCCATAGCTCGTGACAGTCTCCAAAATCATCAACATGTCTAGTCAACTGAGGATCATCCCTAATATTTATTTTCACTAACATGGTGTTACCTTTGGCAGGTCCAAGTAACTTCAACATCATATCTAGTCGAGTGAGGACCATCCATGATATTTATTTAATTCCAACAACGTGGTTTGACCTTTGACAGGTCTGAACGACACGAACATTAAGATTTGGTCGACTGAGGATCATTTTTTATATTTATTTCGTTTCATTAGCGTGATATAACCTTGGTCAAGTCCAAACAACATCAACGTCCAAGACTGGTCGACTAAGGATCATCCCCGAATATGTAATTAGCTTCATTAACATTGTATGATCCTTAACATGTCCAGAAAACATACTCGTCGAATACTCTTCAAGCTAAAGACTCTTTGACTTAGAGAGGATTAGACAAACTGTATGGGTCAAATTTGGGCTAATGGTAAAATCGTCTTTTCACATCGGATCCAATATCATTCCAAACTCAAATACCTAACAGTATACAACCTATGAGACTTAAACTATTCTTATCTAAAGCCCAACTCCTACAAACAGTCAATTCCTGGGCCAATGCTGGACCAATGAACTAAATATTTCTCAGGCCCATATACTAAGAGGGTCCCACATCACAACCTATTGAATTTCTCACACCCAAATCGAAAAACATCTTTTCCTTAATTACCCCCCCCCCCCCCACATGGTTAGTTATTTTCGTACTGAAAAGTTTTCGTAATGAAAATTTTATCATTTAATGTATTTATTGACCCACCTCATAATAGCCTATAAAATGATGCATAACTCATTCGCTAATTCTATCATGCACTATGCTTTTAAAACCCCAGCAAGAGTTAGTTGAGTGATTATAAGAGTTATGATACTTACAATACTCTTTTTCTTTGAGTTCCTCCCTAAAAAGGATTTTGTGATCACGAGGAAATCAAAAATTTCTCAATTTTGGCAACATCAAAGGAAAAGTGTGAGGTACTAGAATTTATTTTCTTCTTCCATGCTTCTGGTGTTTTCTTAATCAGGATAAGACATATACAAGATCCTAAACCGTTATAATCTGCCACTGCTATTTCCTGACCATCCACTTCTTTGTAGTAAGTTCACATTGCTATTTTCATTAAATGGTTTTCCTCCCTCAGTAACTCCTTATACGTATTTCATTCCCTAGAATTTCTTCCTCAACTGTATATCCAGATCTCTTTACACTATCATTATGAACTCTATTTCTGACAAATAAATCTTACATCGATTCCTCAGCTTCTTGAAATGTGCAATAAAATGATTTGTCGATTCCCCATTTTTCTTTGTACCTCGAGACAATTCTACTATACACACCTTCGATTCAACTCTGAGTAATTGGGTATGAAATTGTCTCTTCATTTTTTACCAGGTAAACACTGAGTTCTTGTGAAGAGTTGTATATTAGGTAAAGCCTATTACTGTCAAAGAATTAGGAAAGAGTCTTACTTTAAAATTGAGGAAATTATTCATAATTCGCTAGTTCTCCTCACTAGATGGTGAATCTAGCAATGTGCTCTAATGAAGATCGGCTATCATCTTTAGAAAATAGTAAAAACATGGGAATTATGTATCCTCTGGGATATCACTTTTCTCTGCCACAACATCAGGATATAACTTATGAAATTTGGGATGGTCGATTTTCCTCATTCTTACTCCATAAAGTTCCTAGACTATTTCTCTTACAAATTTTGCATCCACGTGTTGAGGAATATATACTCGAGGAGGATTTCCTCTATGAAACAGTGAAGGATTGCCCCTAGGCCTAATCTTGTATTTACTCTCTCTTCAAAGTTTGCAGGATGGTTGTTCGGATTAATGACTCTAAAGAATTGTTGAGGAGTCATAGGAGCCACAGACCTGCATTGCCAAAATGGCAACCATTGGTAGCAAAAATCATAATAAATCCTTCAACATCCTCTCTATTGTGAGGTGGTTGGTATTTGTCTTCCACTGGAGGAGGATGAATATGTGAATTTGACAAATAAGGACGAGGTAGGCCATCTGTGTTTCCTGAGATCCTCCAGTGGATTGCCTCTGATTTCTTCCCCACTAATAGGCCTAGAAATTGCCTCTGATTTCTTCCCCACTAATAGGCCTGGAAAGTTTACTCAAACATGTGTTGTTCCATTTTTCTAAAGTCTGCGGGATTTGTTCTTGGCTCACTTCTATCCTCCTTGCTATTATATTTGGAAAATTAACCAAATTAGCACTTGGTCGGTGAAACTGAATCACCTAATGCTCCAACAACAAGTCATGTTGGAGTTTGATTTTTCTGACTGTGAATTTCAAGAGGAGCTAAGTTCCTTTCAATTTACTCCACTATGTGTACGATTCCTTCTTGTCATTGCCCTGTTGTTATAGGAGCAAACTCCAAATCAAATGTGGATGCATCTTTTCCAATATTACTTATTCTTTTCTGCGGCATCCTGCTAGTGGGTCCCACTGAGCGTGTCAAAAATTACTATTGGCTCTAAAAGTGGTGTTGATAGGCGTGTCAGATGAGAGAATCATCAACATTAATGACTAACTTCTAATCAAATGATTGTAAGAGAATTTGGGCTCTCTAAACCCTAAAAGGATATGCAATTAGATTCTAGCATGATGCTAATAAAAGATAATGAATTAAAAGCCACTATAAAAGAAATTGTTACTGGAATTAGTATTTTCAGAGGAAGAAATTACAAACTACTGAATTTATGTTTACTGGAATTAAAAACATGTCCTAATTACTGAGAAAATCTTGGAAACGATTAGTTACAGTGTGAAAAAAATTGTAGAAGACATGTTAATTTTTTTATCCTGTTCCAGGGTCATCTCCTTTGACTTTTCCTATCTTCCTCCACTTCTTCCCTCATCTCCTTCAACTTCCTTTAACTTCATTCACCAACTTCTCATATTCCTCTACCCTAAGAAGCGTGTGTGTTTGTGGATGGGTGGTTTTATCACTATATTTTCCTACTTAATTTATTATTTTCCTATTTAAAAATAATAATACCCAACTTAATTTAAAAATAGACTCCGTAGTCTCGAACTGTCCTAATTAGACTCAGTTTATTTTTTGGTGTAAACACATCCTATACAGACTAAGAAGACGATAAACTTAAAGAGGTACGAATTCCTCTCAAGATATAAATTTACTTGTTATGCAATGGTTTGAACTTCAGAAAATCCTAATTATTTTATGAACGAAAATCTGGTGGCAACAAACTTTAAAAGTCATACTTACCGATGAAGCTTTTTTACATGATTTTAGATGGAGATTATTTAGTCACGTGCATCATCACCATTGATCATGTTTCACAAAAATACTAGAAATTCAGAAACCTCCCAAAAATTTACCAAATTTCACTCAAAATTCAAACGAAAATCGCCATAGACCTCCCAAAAATTATCAAAGTCATAATGAAGATACACATATATGGTGATGGCGAGGTGCATGAAGCATGGTGCCTCATGTGCATGAGGTAACAATTTTGAAAAATGTGGAAGACAATGTCAACTTAGTGGCCAGACTTATTCAATGTTTTTTAAAAAAAAAAAATCGTTGGAAGTTTTATCGTCAAATTACCTCTTCCGAGCTTAAGCAGAATATGTAAAATCTCCGGCTATCTCAAGTTCTTAAAAGAAACGCATTTCCTGAATTCAAACTCAGGACCTCAATATAAGATCTTGAACCATACACCACCAAACAATATCCCTAAGACTATTCAATGTGTTTACACCAATTAATGCCCATCAACTACCAAGTCCTAAAATATTTAAGAAAACGTAGAACATACGCTTTTCTTCTATAAGCCATATAATAATAAAAATAAATTGGTATGATAAAAAAAGTAGTAAATGCATACAAAATACCATATACTTTGGATTCTCAGATATCAATAATGAGGTCCCCAAATTTTCCAACCAATTTAATTTCGATGTGTCTCCATTTATCCACTATTAGAAGCTTAATTAACACTCCTAATTAAATTAGTGTAAATTAAATAGGTAGCTATAGTCAAGCTGGACTGCCTCTAAAAACATCCATTTAGAGTATCTGAATTAATTGGAATTCAACTAAACCTTCCACGGTAGTTGATCAACTTTATAAACATTCTTTTATACCTTCATTGAATAAATCTCAAAGGAATAAATGATTCTCATATGTCACTGGATGCTTTTTCTTTCAGAGAAAATGACACTCAATTACTTTAAAATTATTATAATGACACTCTATTTCTTATAATTTTAAAAATACAAGTATCATTATATATTTTTTTGTTAATTGTGTCACTTTTTATCTAATTTTGAAATAAAATTTTATTATCTTTGGACAATTTTGAGATATTCAAGTCGTTTAACACTGTTTTAAAAAATGACTCAATTTTTATAAAAAAAATATGTAACAACGGCAACTAAGTGCTTTTAAAATTGCAGGGAATAAAATAATATTATAACAATCTGAATTTTCACTGCATTTTAAGGTTTCTATAAATATATATTTATCTCCCTTCTAATTTGGTTGGTATGAAGTTTTTCTAATATTATGACAATATATAGTAGGTTGCCTAAATTAAATGCTACCCCAAATCTTTATATTAAATTGCAAAACATTATCTCATAATTAATATATAATTTTAAAAATTGTTACAATAATATATATATATATATATATATATATATATATATATATATATATATATATATATATATATATATATATATATATCCCTTCTTTTGTGTGTGATACAGAAGAGGGGGACAATCTTGTGCTTAATTTTTTTTAAAAAAGCTTATCTTTAATGTCGTATAAGGGTTTAAGCTATCTTCTCGGGTCTCTAAGAATAAAAATCACACGCGCAAGTACTCATCTAGTTTAATAAAATTTTAAAACAAATTTTAATATTAAAATTTAACCAATTATATTAGTGATAGTGATAATGAGAGGATTTAAAAGAATGGAAAATTCAATTGTAAGAAGATTAAAGAAAGGTGCACGCATACATAAAAGAAACTTTGAGAATGATTCGTCATTTTTTTTTTTTGGGGCTAAATTCCTACTTAATTTTAAAATTCTATGCTAAACCCAATTTTGGAAACAATTCCTTGTTTTCAAAAACTAAGAAACGTAATTGGATAATTTGGATACTATATATAACAAATAAATAAAATTGTTTTTACTTGGAAGCTTTGTTTTGGTGAGAAATATTCACACAACGTGCATTGAAAGAACATTGAATCTTTATATGAAGTGGGACTAAAAAATTAATGTTGTTAAACAATAAATTTGATTATATATGTCTCTATATTATAACAACCTTTCTTGTTCAATTTCCACCGCTGAGGCTTGGCCAATATTTAAAGAGTGGTAGCTTTGTTTCTCGTTCTTTAAAAACAAGACCAAGATTGCACATTTGTAAGTTAGATGATAACAAATTATGGGCTTGCAATTTTGGAGATTTTTTCTTATTTTCTTGTTTCATGGCTTCTGTTTCTCAGATAAAGGTATGAATTTTAATCATAATTTATCCTTGCTTCGAAAATGAAACTCATATTTATTATTTTATTTTGTTCATTATTCATTATTTGACCTCCAAAAAAAAAAAACACCATGCAGCTCCTTACTACACGTTTGTGAAAGAAGCAACGTCAGCTCCGTTGATCTCATCCTACGACTACATAGTCATCGGAGGAGGAACCGCAGGCTGTCCTTTAGCAGCAACCCTATCGGAAAACGCCACCGTTTTAGTCCTCGAAAGAGGAGGCTCTCCTTATGAAAACCCTAATATGACTGACATAGGTAATTTTGCCACCACCCTTTTAGACCCCTCTCCAAATTCACCTTCACAGCATTTCATCTCCGAGGACGGCGTCTACAACGCCCGTGCACGTGTCCTTGGCGGCGGCAGCGTAATCAACGCCGGGTTTTACACGCGCGCGAGTGATGAGTATGTTAAAGTGGCTGGCTGGGAAGAGAGCTTGGTGAAGCAATCTTATGAGTGGGTTGAAAAGAAGGTGGCACATGAGCCGCCGATGGAGCAATGGCAATCTGCCGTAAGAGACGGGTTGCTTGAGGCCGGAGTGTGGCCGTATAATGGATTTACTTATGATCATATTTATGGGACTAAAGTTGGTGGTACAATTTTTGATGAGGATGGACATAGACACACTGCTGCTGATTTGTTGGAGTACGCTGATCCTCAGAAGCTTACTGTTTATTTGCGTGCTATTGTGCAAAGGATCAAGTTTGCAAAGATTGGTAATGTTTATTTGTTATCTTAATTTCGTTGCATCTTATGTTATATAAAAGCTGGCCATGCAATTAATTTCTTAATCTTTTTGTTTGTTTCAATTTTCGTCTCGATTTAAAAATTGATCGGGATTTGGGATAATTTTTCGTCTAGAATCACAATGATGAGACTAGACCAATTCAAGACCACATATCCTAATTGTCATTCTTACCTCATATTTTACAATAAGTGTCAAAATTTTTAAAGCAAAATTCTATACAACGGATTTTACTTAGTTTACATAAAACATTAGGACGGTTTCACTTAATTTTATAAAATATTAAAGAGTTTCGTTATTTTTTTCCTTTTGTTTAGGATTCGTGTCATAAAAATCCAATAAGTTTCATATTAGTTGCCGAGTTTTTTCTCTTTTGTCATGTCTTGTGTTCGACTATGAAAAGATATTCCAATTTAAGTATATTTAAAGTTTTCGCATACACTTTTCTTCATGTAATCTTTTATATATACATTTCTACACATATCATTAACATAAGCAAATTGAATGTACGGAGGAATAAGTACTTTCGTCTCAACTGTTGTAGAATTGTTTTTGAGAAACTGATTTGTAAAATGAAAACAAAAATCGATTTTATTTTTTAAAACTTTTTAAGATTTAAGAAATGGTAGTTTTCGAAACTTTATTCTTCTAAAAATACGATAACGAAGATATTGATCATTTTATTGTATGAAATATTTTGGGATTTTTGTTTTTTTGAATCACTCTTGAACTAATTACCTATAATAATTTTTAAGAATTGACTTATATTATGAAGATCATGTTCTTTTAACTGAAATACCTAACATATATTTGTTTGTAATGATTTTCTAAAATAGAAAATTATTTTTTAAGACTATATATAGCAAATGGACCCTTATTTTTCTTATAAGATTCAATATGATAAAGTTAATTATTATTGCTAAGCTTCATTTTTTTTCTCTTCATAATTTGCAATATTATTATACTATAATGTTGTTTTATAACAATATGATCCTTTTTGGTATAGGGAGACAAAAACCAAAAGCTCAGTGTGTGACTTTTTATGATACACTTGGAGTAAAACATAGAGCATGCTTAAACAATGGAGAGAAGAATGAGATAATCTTATCAGCTGGTGCAATTGGAAGCCCACAGCTGTTAATGCTGAGCGGCGTTGGACCGGCCAATGAGCTTTGGACACGTGGCATCAAGGTTGTGTTGGATCAGCCCAATGTGGGCCAAGGCATGTCTGATAATCCAATGAATGCTCTCTTTGTTCCATCCCCTCTCCCTGTTGAGGTCTCATTGATTCAAGTTGTGGGTATTACTAGGTTTGATAGCTACATTGAAACAGCAAGTGGTTTGAGTTTTGCTTACTCTTGGGCTCAAAGGCTCTCTAAAGACTACGGCTTGTTCATAAATAAGGTTCTTATTTCTTCCTCAGCGTTTCAAATTATGAGTCTAAAAAGCTTTGACATCATTTTGAACCCATTTGAAGTTTTTGGCAAAACTTTTGTGCCAAAGATACATAGCAAAACACATTTTTAATCTATTTTTAAATTTGAAAAACAATAAATAATTCCTGAAAATAATTATAATGAGATGTCATATTATGCATAATATTATGCATTGGGAGTTAAATGCAGACGGGAATACAGTCAATGGTGACACCAGAAACAGTGGCCAAAGCAGTAGAAACTGTTCACTCTTATCTCAACGGGACACTCAGAGCAGGAATCATTCTTGAAAAAATAATGGGTCCAGTCTCCACAGGCCACATTCGTCTCCGAACCTTAAACGCAAACGATAACCCCTCAGTAACATTCAACTATTTCCAAGAACCTGAAGATTTAATACGATGTGTTCAGGGAATGCACACCATCATTGACGTATTAAATTCCAGGGCTCTTTCCAAGTTCCGATACCGTGACTTGTCAGTACAAGGATTGATTAACTTAATGGTGAACATTCCCACAAATCTGCGACCAAGGCATGTCATTAGTGCTGCTATTTCCCTGGAGCAATTTTGTAGAGACACTGTGATGACCATTTGGCATTACCATGGCGGCTGTCAAGTTGATAAAGTTGTTGATCGTGATTATAAAGTTATTGGTGTTGATGGATTGAGGGTTGTTGATGGTTCTACTTATCATTTTTCTCCTGGGACGAATCCTCAGGCTACTTGTATGATGCTTGGAAGGTAATTCTTTTAATTACTAGAAAATAATGGTGGTTTGGCGAAACGGTCACAAAAACTTCATTATTCTTAGAGATGGTCACATAAACATCTTTATAGACAATGATAATAATCATTTGGTGAGGAAAAAAAATATTAATGTTTTCACAGTTTTTTCATTTTCATCATAACTTTCCTTAAATAAATTCTTAACCCTCGTTAGCATTTCCTGTCTTTTCCCTAATTATTATAAAATTGATTTTGATGCGTTATTGTTGTTGATTGAATGTTGTTTTGTGGTGGTGCAGGTACGTGGGATTAAAGATTCTGGATGAAAGAGCGAGACTTTCCTATGGCAAGAATTAGAAGATGGGTTTTCATTTATAATTGGTTAATGTTAATAAATTGTGTTATCCAATGTTGATGGATATAAATTAGAGATTTAAATCTAGTTAATTACTTAAAGAAGTGGGGGACTGGGCAGATACTTTATTGGTTGTCTTCCCTACTTGTATTAGTATATGTCTGAATAAAACCATTTTTTAGAATTTGGAGAGCTATAATGAAAAAACAAACAAAAATTGTAGAGGTTAAAAGTATAAATAAAATACTTGGGGAACAAAATGAAAAGAAATAAAACTTTAAGGGGCCGAGGCATAAATATTCAAAAGAGAGAAAATATAAATAACATTCTGTTTTTGAAATGATAAATATAATTTTTACGGGCTTGCGCACATGCCACATTGAGAAAGTTTTTGATACAATCAACCAATGATAATATTTTAAACAAGGAATAGTAGCCCAACGATATCAAATGTCATTAAATACAAACATACTATTTTGAGCATCAATTAAATATGTAATTTAAATTATTAAACAAACAAATTTTATCAATAAATATACAACTAATTTCATATTTTGAAAAGTTTCGTGTTTATTAGCAGGGTTTACATATTTAATGTTAAAAATTATATGTTTGAACTAAGAGTATCAAATACTATTGCGGTACTGTAGATGGGCCCTTCAAACAAATATACACATGAAAGAATTTTTTTTTCGGTTATTATATGATTAACGTAATATTTTGGATGTATTTATGAGCAGAAAATCTATAAAAAAAAAAAAAAAAAAAAAAAAACACTATTTAAACTCATTTTATAATTGATCAAATTAAAACTTCCTTTATGAAAAGAAATTTGAAAAAAAAAAGTTATAGGGGTCAGAGTTTAGGGTCGATAGAAAATTTCAAGCTCTCGATCTCTAGAAAATTTCAAGATCTCGATCTCGATTTGAGATTTCTAAATCCTCAATAGCACTATTTTTTATCCAAAAGGAAAAAAATTGATAGAAATTCAAGACGAGTTTTTGTCTTCATTAAAAAACATAATGAAATTCGTAACGATTTTTCATCTCATATCTATTTTCATCCTAATTTATTGCTTAGAAACCTCTAATCCCGATCGGGACCTAGGACGATTATTCGTCCCGATAGAAAATCCAGTAAGAATTTCATATGATTTTTCATCTTAATTACCTAATCAATAATCAGACTGGTATCAAGATTGATAAATCTAGTATCGATGAATTGCCAACCAAAAAAATATATATAGAGGAAATTTTTTAAAGTATATACTTCTATTTTAGTTTCTTCGAATGATTCTTATGGAGCCTAAGGGACATGGACCTTCTGGTCCCTAACTGGAGCTTCGTCCCCAAGCACAAAATTTATAAACTCGGGAAAGTATAATTGTTAATGTGGGAATACTGAACAAAATAGCACTTCATATCCCCCTTGTCATATACTAAAAGTCCCATGGTTGGTGAATCCTATATATAATACTTTTATGCTAACTTTTAATTTAATCAAAATTACTTAACAAGAAAAAGAAATAAAAGGGGAAAAAAACCTAGTCCTCTTATATGAGAGTTTTACACCGTGATATTATCACAATATTGATTTAGTTGGACTAAAATTTAATTTTCACAAAAATAAATATATTTTTTTTATTTTGATAGGGCAAAGTAAAATTACTAGACTCTTTTTTTGGAAACGTTAGAAATCTTACTGCCAAGCTATCCGACCCGAGCAGGTAAAAATCTCTATTGTCTTATACTCTTACAAGAAACGCATCTTATGTATTTGAAGTCAAAACCTGAATGTCAGATTTTAAACCCTACATCATCAAGTCACGCCCCTTAATATATTTTAAGATTAATTGAGAGCAATTGTGCTTGTTCAACATTTAGTGGCTCTACCACTGGTTCTTACAAAGAATATATTTTTTGTAAGAACTTGGGACAGTCGGAAATTTTACCATCTTCTCTTAAATTTGAGTCGGATGATTTGAAAATAAAATTTCCAATATTTCCAAACAAAATGATTACAAATAATTTTATAGATATTATCAATTCTTTTCTTTATTTTTATCTTCATGCCAACTTTTTCCAGCTGTGCCTTTTCTCTCATAGAATCAGGAATCAAATCTCCACTTTAAATAGAAGTTGGACTTCTTAATTTATAGACATGCTTGGTCACATTATCAATTCTTTTGACTAACCAATGGCTCGTATGAACAAGTAATATTGTTAACCCTTTACATTCCTCGAAGCTCGAACCTAATTAGTAATTTTTATTAAGATATTTAAAAATCAATTTGATTATATGTTTACGTGGTAGGGATAAAATTCAAATATTGTTTTCCTCTTTAAAAGATGAGAGGGTGAACAAAATCAATTCTAAACATATTTTTTAACTTCTTCCTTTCAATGAAACTCGAAAACTAATTCGACTATCTCTTTCGGTATTTGTAACCATTCGCATTCTTCAAAACTCATATTCGAATAACAAATTTGTAAAGATATTTGAAAATCCACTTAATTATGTCAAATAGTAGAATATTGTTTATTATATCAAAATACCCACTAATTAAGCAACATAAATAGGTGTTAAAAGAAGAATAAAATAATTTAGCAAAGTAATTGAAGTTACGGAGTGATTACAGGCAGAGAAATGACATTTGGCAGCCAATCATTTGACTGTGCTTAGCACACATTTTTTTCCCGGAAACGTTGAAACCCCGCGGCCAAACCATTCAACCAAAACTTAAGCGAAACAAGTAAAATTTCTGACTGCCCTATTTTTTTACAAGAAATACATCAATTAGACTCAAACATAGGAACTATCAATTAAGTTATAAATTTTTTACCACCAAATTACTCCCCGGTGCTTAGCACACTACTGATGGCCCTTATAAAATTTGTTTAATATTAAGCAATTGCTGAACCTTCAGCTGGAAGCAATTGAGAAGGATTCTAAAGAAGCTTTTTGTTTTTGGAGAACATTGATACTACTAATGCCCGGCCAACATAAAAGCGGCTTTTGTCGTCCACTTATGTTTGTTGCTTTCTATTCCCGCCTCCATCAAACAACATTAGTAAGATCCTACCATCAAAGAAAAATCCATTCCATTTGAATTGCTTTCATTTAGGTATTTTTTTCTAGCTACTGATATTTTTCAAATTTAAAAATATAAGTATAGTAAGATTAGTATTTAAACAAGTTTTATAACCTTAATTTCATAATAGTGGGGAAAAAAATATTTACAGTAATATAACAGTGACACATTACCGAACCATTTAAATCTATATATTTCTCTCTACGTGATTATAATTCATCCATACGTTATGCAATTTCACATCGTAATGAAGATCCCATAAGGACATGTGTATGGTGATGATGAGGTGCATCAGGTATGCTGTCCTGCCTCATGTGTCATGAGGAAACAATTTTGCAAATTGTGGAAGACAAGGTCAACTTAGTGGCCAGACTTATTCAATTTGTTTGCACCAAAGCCCCCCATCAACCACCAAGTCCTTGAACATTTAGGAAAAAGTAAAACATAAGCTCTTCTCTAAGCCAAAAAAAATATAAATTAATAATACTTCTTATAAGCTATGACAGTTGATTGAGAAGAAAGAGAGAAAATGCAGTCACCTTGCTTGAAAGAGGCCTCACAAGTGTGCCTATGTTCCCATGGTGGCTGCTGTCCATCCCTTTTCTTCAGCTCACCTGAGCCCCTCAACAAATCCAGAAGCACTTCTGCGGATTGTCGCCGCGATTTTGCAGCAACAACTGCTTCATCCATCTTCCCAGATACCCAATTCACCAACCATGAGTCTCTCCCATCTTTGCAGCAATCGCTTACCGAATTCACAAGGGCCTACCCTCAATACTTTGATACTTGTCAGGTTGACCAAATAAGAGCCAAAGATTATTATCATCTCTCACTCTCCAATAATACATGCCTTGATTATTTTGGTATTGGTTTGTTTTCCTATAGCCAGTTGCAAAAACAAGATTCATCAAGGTATCAAATAGAATCTTCTTCTTCTCCTTTACCGCCTTCATCGCCTTCTCAAAGTTTGGATATTCCATTGTTTGGTGTGTCATACAAGACAGGGAATCTGAAGACACAGCTGCTACATGGAGGGCATGAATCAGAACTGGAATCTGAAATGAAGAAAAGGATCATGGACTTTATGAATATTTCAGAAAATGATTACAGTATGGTTTTTACAGCAAACAGAACATCTGCTTTCAAACTTCTAGCAGAATCTTACCCCTTCAAGTCCAGTAAAAAGCTTCTTACAGTCTATGATTATGAGAGTGAAGCGGTGGAAGCAATGGTAAATACTTCTGAGAAAAGAGGAGCCAGAGTCATGTCAGCAGAATTCTCATGGCCAAGACTGAGGATTAATTCAGCAAAATTGAGAAAGATGGTTATGAGCAAGAGGAAAAAGAAAAAGCGGAGGGGGCTTTTTGTGTTCCCAGTTCATTCTAGAATGACAGGAGCCAGATATCCTTATCAATGGATGAGGATTGCTCAGGAGAATGGCTGGCACATCTTGATTGATGCTTGTGCATTGGGACCTAAAGACATGAACAGCTTTGGCGTCTCACTTTTTCGCCCCAATTTCCTCATTTGTTCATTCTACAAGATTTTTGGAGAGAACCCGTCTGGATTTGGATGCTTGTTTGTCAAGAAATCAACTGTTCCAATTCTGGGTGATGACACAAGTTCAGGGCTGGTTAGCCTTCTACCAGCAAAGAAGCAGCTTTGGCTAATGGAAGACTTTTCCAGTAGTGAAACAGAACCTGAACAGACATTAAAATTCAAGCAACAAGAGAAAGAAGTAGTAGCTGCATCAATCTCTTTCTCAGTGCCTATGTCAATTGAAATGAAACAGCCTAACAAATTGGAACAAGGAGAAATCTCAGAGGTTCAAAAGGCTGAAGTTAGAGAAAAACCATTGGAATCAAGACAGCCAGCTGAATGCAGGGGACTGGACCAGGTAGATTCATTGGGAATGACAATGATTAGTAGCAGAGCAAGGTGTTTGATAAATTGGCTGGTCAATGCTTTGATGAAGCTTCAGCATCCCAACACAGAAGGGATTGCCCTGATCAAAATATATGGACCAAAGATAAAGTTTGATAGGGGACCTGCATTGGCATTCAATGTTTTTGATTGGAAAGGAGAAAAGATTGAACCTGTTCTTTTACAAAAGCTTGCTGATCGAAAGAACATTTCGCTTAGCTATGGATTCTTGCACCATATTTGTTTCTCAGATAAGTATCAAAGAGAGAAAGACAAAGTGCTTGAGATAAAAGGTGGCGATGCAAATAGTAAGACAGATAGCAAGAGGAAAGACAAAACCAATCTGGGAATTACTGTGGTTACAGCTTCACTTGGGTTTCTAGCAAATTTTGAAGACATTTACAGGCTTTGGGCTTTTGTGGCTCAGTTTCTTGATGCAGACTTTGTGGAGAAGGCCAGATGGAGATATACAGCTCTTAATCAGAAGACAATTGAAGTCTGAAGTTTAATTATTCTTTGTGATTGTTTAATCTGAATAGATTATGCATTCACTTTATTATACACAACCTGATTCTAATGTGTTTGACAATTGAATTCATGCTGCCTGCACATTTTGCTTATACAGATAACATCAACATACTCTCAATGCATAAGTGATTACGCCCAAATATGACTCACGGTTATCGCAGTACAGTTGGGGTGTCGATTCCACAGAGAGAAGGTTACAGGAACTGATTTACTTAACAAAAACGATTAGCAATAACTGATTTAAAGAAATGATTAAATGTGATGGAAAATTAAGGAACTCAAAGACTTAAAGGATTTTAACAATAATGAGAAAAATAGCAAAGCATCCGGGTTCCCTCTTGTACCTATTACCTATATTCCGTTATCGATTCATGTATTACACAATTGAGGATTTCACGTCCCAAATCAACAATTGGAAGATATTCAATTCTACACCAGTTTAAGTTCTAAGGTAATTGTTATTCAATCTTCACTACGTTTACAACTCACAAGGTTATCGTTACAACCTATCCAACGACGACAATATACCCTCGGGCAATACTGCAGCAGAGGATCAACTCGCAAAACAACCTTAATCTATCAAACCAATTTTACCAACAACACATAGAAAAAGCGTGACTGAATCTATATGTAAACTAATAAAATATAGTTCTCAATTAATCCATAGAATAAAGAGATGAAGAGAATAACAATTATATTAATCAATTAAAACCATCCATGAATCAAATAACAAGAATACAAGAATTGGGTACAAGAGTTCGCCCTTAGCTTTGCTTGGGAGATTAGTTCCGCATGCTAGATGAAGAAACAACAGAGATAGATGGAGAAATCATTGGTTCTGATCCCGGGAATTTGCACGGCTCTGTTTTCTCTTTGGTATTTGTGTAACTAGCCTCCCTTTGTGTTTTGGACGAAGTCTTATATTTATAAAAGTGTCAGGGTGTCATTAGGATTTCAGAAAACCCTAAAATTCGAGACCTGCAACGCGTAGGAAACTGCATGCCGCAGCGCCGCGGCGCTGATCTCCCTGGAAAATGGCCCGGGCGGGCTGTGCTGGAGGCGCCAAGGCGCCTGGACTCTTCATTGGCGCCTTGGCGCCAGTTTGATATATTATTGAGGCGCCATGGCGCCCATGTGCTTTACTGGCGCCATGGCGCCATTTGCTTATAATTCATGGCGCCATGGCGCCATGAATGGATGATGAATGGCGCCATGGCGCCATTCTTCCTGTACTTTGTATGGGATTTTGGCGCCTCGGCGCCATTCTCCTGCTCGCCCCTGTCTTCCCAGAGGTTCCCAAAACACTTGTGAGTATTCCCGGATCCATGTATTAATATTCCTACAAATAAAAATCACTAAATTAGTGTAAATAATAAACATTTTTAAATTATTATAACAATAGAAATTATGTATTAAAACATAAAATATATAACTAAATGTTTAACAATAAGCTTAGATAAATGATGTTCTAATGTACATTTTCATGCACTTATCACAACCCCCAACCAGCTTATTGCTAGTCTCTAGCAATTCAAGCGTAAAATAAAATGAAAATTAAATAAATAAACTATCTAAGCCACTTTCGTAGGGATCACGATTGCATTTAGCGTATGCAACAAGCCTTTAAACCCCTAGGTGTCCCTAGTGGACGAGTTATAGTCTCGTGAGGGCTTACAGCGACGATACCCACAAACGTCATTCAAAACATACAATCATAAAAATAAAAATAAAAATCAAATAGTCCCAATAGTTTCACATAAGTTTGTCCTCAGAGAATGCATAGTAATGAAACAAAAGAACTTTCAAAGTACTCAACGCAACTCAAATCTAAATCTTTGAATAAATCATCTAGGCTAGACTCAACGTGTGTGTGTGCTAAGGTTCGTTCACAGCTTTATTCCCAGGTAAGCCAACTCAATGATTTCGTTTAAAAATCGGGGTCGATGGGTCTAACCAACCTAGATATCTCAATTAAGCTCTGTAGTTGCTTTTTATGTGTGCTCAATATGGTATGATTTGTTTCTTTTCTTTCTCGTCTCTTGTTGCTCTTTCTTTTGAATTTTTCTTTCAACACACCTACCCTTTAAGGTAGCATTTCTCCTCATGGTGGTCCTAATACTCGCCCATGGGTAGCTTCACGCTTATCGGTTATAGGTGGTTCAATTTCTTTCTTCAGAGACTTTTTCTTTTATTTGCAACCATACCTTACGTCATAACACAAGCAAATCAGGATAGATATCTAAGCAAACGGTCATTCATCGACATACAATTTCTTCAACTAGTCACTTTGTTAACTACTCAGGCTTTCACTGTTAAAAACCTATAATTAAGTGCTTACGAGTCTAACATAGATAAACTACTCAAGTCATCAGATAAAAGTACATTAAAGGACTTATCGTTTCTAAGATTTCATTCTAACACAAACAATATCATCATAGGAACTATGTTTAACTATCAGGGACTAAAAACAAAACAAAACAAAAAAATTTTTTTATGTATTTATGACAGGTATTATCATGCGCATGCATACACCCCCACACTTAAAACTTGCATTGTCCTCAATGTAAGATAAATATAAAGAAAAGGATTAAGGAACAACACTACCAGGTGCGGAGTTTATCAGGTTCCTGCTGGCGAGACTTTGGTTGTGTGGTGATGTGTAGGTTGTGCTAACTCCTGCATAAACACTTATGCAAAATAAAAAAAAATGAAACATGCAATTAGCACACAATAAAGTAGAACTAAGGTAAATAAAATAAATAAATTAAAAGTAAATGCAAATGCAAGGGTTGCCTCCCCGCTAGCGCTAAGTTTAACGTCTTCAGCCAGACGCAAGCACTCAAGTTGTCATGGTGGTTTCCATCGAGCGTACTGATAAAGGCATGGGTGGAAATTTCTGTCTGGCTGCGGCAGTGTATTCACTGATCCTCCGTGGTCTGGTGGCTGAGAATCTTGACTGCACATATTAAAACGTTGATTTAACCCCCTTTTTAACTTTCCAGATATCATCTTCAATTGAACACGAACTCTTCTTTTCCTCCTTTTACGATTCTTTAGGATCATTTTCACTTCAAGAGCATTTGATTCATGTTGTAAAGAAGCTGTTTTTGGCCGGACTGCTTCGAGCATGTATGTACCTTGACACTCATCATCATCCCGTGGTTGTTTTTCAACATGAAAAATATTCACCTCTAGAGTCATATTTCCAAATGATAGCTTCATTAGACCGTTCCTGCAATTAATAAGGGCATTAGCTGTAGCAAGAAAAGGTCTACCTAAGATAAGCGGAATTTTGGACTCAACATTAACCACAGACTGGGTATCTAAAATTAGGAAGTCAACGGGGTAGTAGAATTTATCAATTTGAACTAAGACATCCTCAACTACTCCCCGTGGTGTTCTAATGGATCGGTCAGCTAACTGTAAAGCTACTGATGTAGGTTTAATCTCGCCAAGCCCTAACTGCACATAAATCGAATATGGCATGAGATTAACACTAGCACCTAAATCTAATAGTGCTTGACCAAACTCATGGGTGCCAATGTGGCAGGTAATGGTGGGACATCCCGGATCTTTATACTTTGGCGGAGTCCTCTGTTCAATTACTGCACTTGCCTGCTCTGTCAAGAATGCAGTCTTTTTCACGTGATGCTTCTTCTTCATAGTGCATAGATCCTTTAAAATCTTAGCGTATGTGGGAACCTGTTTGATTACATGTAACAACGGAAGGTTGATCTTTACTTGCTTAAGATGTTCTAGGATCTCACCGTTTGGGTCTGCAGCTCTGATAGTGGGCCTAAGGGCTTGAGGAAATGGTACTCTAACCTGGTAAGGTGGCTCTCGATCTTCCTGTGGGGTGGTGGTATCAATATCTTTAGGGTCTCCTACAGTTTTGGGAATATCCTGTGTCTCTACCTCTTTACTACTTCTAGTGAATATAGCATTGACACCTTTCACATTAGTTGTTTCGTGATTAGCCTGTGCCATGTGTTGGCCTTGTGGATTTGGTTGAGCCTGAGATGGGAATTTTTCTTGTTCGCGCACACTCAAGACATTAGTTAACCTAGAGATCTGACTCTTAATCTCCCTATTATCTTCAACTACTTGAGTTATCAATGACTCAAACCTTTGGTTTGTTTTATTCTGGGCTTCCACAAATGCTTGCACTGTATCCTCTAGAGAATTTCTAGAAACCATAGGTGTGTGATACTGCGGGGTACTGTATCCTCTAGGTGGTGATGTTTGACTCGGCTGATGGGACTCCTGCTTCCAACTAAGGTTGGGATGGTTCCTCCAGCTAGGATTATGGGTATCTGGATATGGTTTATAAGACTTCTGGTACATCCCTACGTTATGGCATTGTTCCTCACATGGTCCCCTAATCTCATCATACCCAGGGCGCTCTTGGGATTCTAGCTGGGCTACTGAATATATAGTCCTGCTATCTCTGGCTTTTAAGGCTTCTATTTGTTTGGTCAATAGCTCAACTTGTGCCTTAAGACCATCCTCTTCCCTAAAGTGTTGTAAGCTTCTGCTAGGAGGAGTGAGGTGTGTCCTATCAGTGCTATCCATGGAATTAGGTCCAGTCCAGGTATGAGACTTCTTAGCTAGGTCATCTAGGTACTCGAGGGCCTCATCAGGATCCTTTCGGATAAACTCACCATTACACATCGTCTCAACGAATTGGCGCTCCCTAGGTGTCAACCCATCATAAAGTAACTAACTAAACGCCAACTCTCAAATCCATGGTGAGGGCAACTAGCTAACAACTCCTTATACCTCTCCCATGTTTGATAAAGGGTCTCACTGTCTTTCTGGGAAAAGGTGGAGATCTGTTTTTTTAGGGCATCCGTCTTATGGTGTGGGAAGTATTTGTCAAAGAATGCCCGGGTCATCTCGCCCCACGATCCTATTGACTTGGGTCTTAAAGAATACAACCAGCTCTTAGCTCTATCCTTAAGGGCAAAGGGAAAGAACTTAAGTCTAATTGTGTCAGTGGTTCCAAACCGGTCATGGAAGGTTGCTACTACTTCTTCAAATTCCCTAATGTGCACGTAAGGGTTCTCGCTCTCTAAACCGTGAAAAGTTGGAAGATACTGTATCATTCCAGGCCTAAAGTCTATGTGTGGTGCATTAGGGGGGAACATGATGCACGAAGGTGTAGCCGTGCGAGTTGGGGGTGGCGGTACTCTTCAAGAGTCCTCCTAGGTGGTCTCTCGTATTCACTCATGTTATGTGCGCTAGACGCGGATGGTGATGTGAATAGTGGATTTTCAAATATGTTCTCAGAGTCTGAGCTTTCTTCCTCAGTCCTAACAAATCTACCAAATCTATCCCTACGTCTAGACATGTAAGTTAAGTTCAAAAATACGAGGAATAAAATAAATAAAAACAAAAAAAAAAATAAACTAAAACTTAAAATCTAATAAACTAAACAGAAAGAAAATAACTAAAATAGATACTAAAGTAAAATACTAGAGAAAAAAAAATGAAAAGAACTAATTAAAAATAAAAATAAAAACTGAAATACTAAAGAAAATAAATAAGCGAACAATAAATAAATGAATAAAATAAATAAAATGCTAAAAATAAAATAAAAAATTAGAACGAAGTTACCGCTTCGTTGTTGATAAAGCAAACCTGGTCCTTTTGCTTGTAAACCGTCTCCCCGGCAACGGCGCCAAATTTTGATTACGCCCAAATATGACTCGCGGTTATCGCAGTACAGTTGGGGTGTCGATTCCACAGAGAGAAGGTTACAGGAACTGATTTACTTAACAAAAACGATTAGCAATAACTGATTTAAAGAAAGATTAAATTGTGATGGAAAATTAAGGAATTCAAAGACTTAAAGGATTTTAACAATAATGAGAAAAATAGCAAAGCATCCGGGTTCCCTCTTGTACCTATTACCTATATTCCGTTATCGATTCATGTTATTACACAATTGAGGATTTCACGTCCCAAATCAACAATTGGAAGATATTCAATTCTACACCAGTTTAAGTTCTAAGGTAATTGTTATTCAATCTTCTCTACGTTTACAACTCACAAGGTTATCGTTACAACCTATCCAACGACGACAATATACCCTCGGGCAATACTGCAGCAGAGGATCAACTCGCAAAACAACCTTAATCTATCAAACCAATTTTACCAACAACACATAGAAAAAGCGTGACTGAATCTATATGTATTAATCCATAGAATAAAGAGATAAAGAGAATAACAATTATATTAATCAATTAAAACCATTCATGAATCAAATAACAAGAATACAAGAATTGGGTACAAGAGTTCGCCCTTAGCTTTGCTTGGGAGATTAGTTCCGCATGCTAGATGAAGAAACAACAGAGATAGATGGAGAAATCATTGGTTCTGATCCCGGGAATTTGCACGGCTCTGTTTTCTCTTTGAATTTGTGTAACTAGCCTCCCTTTGTGTTTTGGACGAAGTCTTATATTTATAAAAGTGTCAGGGTGTCATTAGGATTTCAGAAAACCCTAAAATCGAGACCTGCAACGCGTAGGAAACTGCATGCCGCAGCGCCGCGGCGCTGATCTCCCTGGAAAATGGCCCGGGCGGCTGTGCTGGAGGCGCCAAGGCGCCTGGACTCTTCATTGGCGCCTTGGCGCCAGTTTGATATAATTTGAGGCGCCATGGCGCCCATGTGCTTTACTGGCGCCAATTTGCTTATAATTCATGGCGCCATGGCGCTATGAATGGATGATGAATGGCGCCATGGCGCCATTCTTCCTGTACTTTGTATGGGATTTGGCGCCTCGGCGCCATTCTTCCCTGCTCGCCCTGTGTTTTCCCAGAGGTTCCCAAAACACTGTGAGTACTCCCGGATCCATGTATTAATATTCCTACAAATAAAAATCACTAAATTAGTAAATAATAAACATTTTTAAATTATTATAACAATAGAAATTATGTATTAAAACATAAAATATATAACTAAATGTTTAACAATAAGCTTAGATAATGATGTTCTAATGTACATTTTCATGCACTTATCAATAAGATAAGGCTTCAATGTGGAGCAGGCACTTGGAAATATATTATATACATAACTTATCTTTGTAGCGAATATCGTGCCTAGTGCGATGATCAATTGTTAAATTTCTATTCATTTAAATTTTGAAAACGGCCTTTTTATGCACCAAAAAGGCATGAATAAAGCTGCGTATATCAAGATTTCTCATAATCCTACTTATAATATGACCTTTCAACTGATCTTACTAGCAAGCCACTTAATTCAAATTTCACCTTAATTTTCTTTTACAGTTTTTCTACCTTCAAAACCAGTAAATTCAACAACCACAATATTTTTTTTTAAAAAAAAAAAAAAATGAACTCAGTTGGTGAACAATGGAACTTTTACAAATCAATGACATGCTGCCATACCAAAACTACTAAATCAAAAGTCAAGAAAAATTATATAACTACATACTTCAACCCACTTCTAGGTGGGTACTAGTGTTTGGCCTTGCATAGATCTCTGGGATCAACAACTGAATTTTAAATTTGATGAACTTAGCTTTCACATATCAAACATCTATAGTAGTTTAATACTCATTGATCCTTATATATTTTTAAACATTCATTTATACAATCCAACAGCTAAAACTCTTGGAAAAAAAAATACTATAAGACTTGCAACAGACTAATTACATAGTTGTAACATTAGGAAGTATTTAAAGATTGTCCCCAAGGGGCGCGGCTTGGTGGTGTAGGGCTTAGGATCTCAACTTGAGGTCTGGTCTTGGTTCGAATCCAGGGAGTGTGTTTCTTGTAAAAGTCTGGGACAACCGGAGGTTTTACATGCTCCTCTTAAGTCCGGAATGGGTGGTTTGGCGGTGGGTTTCCAACGATTTCAAATTATATATATTAAAAGGTTTGCAAGCATTACATAACTTTTGAAGTTGAATGTTAGAAAGCAAATTATACATTTTGATTATATGTATTAAATTTTTGTGTTCAATTCTTGTAATCAAAGTAGCCGTATCCATGAAGATAGAGTGGATCAATGCAAATAAATTAAAAGAATTTTGAACAAATCTTAAATAATATTTTATCAACATTTGAAATGTTCCCAAAAAAAAAAAAAAATTGAATTGGAAAATTGTACTCAATGTTTCCACCACATAATATTAATCATCGTTAATTTGAAGAGACAATTACTAGTTAGATTTATCCATAAAACAAAAAGAATAGACAGATTTTTTTAATAATGATAGAGGAAGTGAGACTTTTGATTTATCCATAAAACAAAAAGAATAAACAAAAAGAATCCAGCCCACCAAGATTGTTATTCTTACATAGGAAATCTCCATGTTTCCATGCTTCCACTGCTATAATTGTTATGGTATCATTTTGACCCTCATCAGGATCGGAGTAGTCTCACTAATATATTTGCCCAAATTTAGTGTAGTTAATTGAAAAGGTGTTTTCTGTCTTCATCTCTTCAAATCCACTCCACTAAATTTCTCTGGTTTTTCACCATGTGCCACAAACATGTGCGCATTACTACTTGCCATTGAAATCGAAACGAAACTGAAAATGTGCAAGATAACAAGATAAATTACTCAATGATAAATTTTATGATCTGGTTTGTGTGTATTAACACCAAACACCCACATGTTATTTTTGTTAATTTATAATGTAAATTACACCAAATTAACATAAGTTCTCAAGTTGCGACACTTAGTGTAATATCCCAAATTTTCAGAATAGTTCTGGAAGGTTCTTGTATTGAAGTTTAGGTATCGGAACAAGACGATATTGGTGAATAAGAAATTTAAGCATTGGAAAATATATTGAAATGTCTTAAGATGGGATTTCATTACATTGAAAATCATGTAACTCGAAAAGGATTGGATACATGTGTTTTTGGATATTTTTATACGAGTAAGTTTCATTATTTTGGCTATTGAAACAGTATGCAAACTTCGATTGAGTTTTTTTATCCGTTGGAAAGGTATTTCGAAGATTAATAAACTTACTCACATTTTATTTAGGGACAACAACCTCATCCTAATCTCTTCCTATAAATATAGAATACTTATTCAATTAAAACAAAAAACAAAAAAACAAAAAACAAAAAACAAATCTGCAGCTTATTATAAGGTATTTTTTCTTCTTTTCACTATCAGAAAAATGACTTTTAGTAGAGAAATTTTTCGCCACTAAATCTTTTAGTAGCGAAATAGAAAATCGCCACTATTTCACCACAAAAAATGCGTCACAAAAGGTATAAGTGGCGAAATCAATTTCGCCAATAAATGCGCGACTTTAATGGGGAAACAAAATTCGCCACTAAATGTATTACCTTTAGTGGCGAATTTGATTTCCCAGCTAAAAATTTTACTTTTAGTGACGAATTTGATTTCCCCAATAAAAGTTTTACGGAAATTCATTTCCCCACTAAAAATCTGATTTCTGCATGGAAGTTTTTATTTTTATGAAATGAATAATTCCTAAATTTTTAATACACCATACAATAATTTGTATTATAAAATCTTATAAAATAAAAATTTTAATACATTAATTTTTCCATCATATGCATTAATATATATATATATTTGTAGTTGCAAGCAAATAAATATATATTCTATTATAACATCAAAACGTACAATGGTCAACTAATTACAATTCAAAATGAAAAGTCATTGTTTTCATTTTATATCAAAGTTTACATTCTTTATCTAAATTACAAAAAACAAAAAAAACAAAACAAAAAAACAAAAAAAAACAAAAAACAAACTTGGAACATATGGTGAAAATTATCAACGAAGTCATTCATCAAATAAAATTAGCTCCTCAATTGCCCACTGTCTTTCCCAACCAATCAAAATAGCCATCTGCATGGGTATGAAAATAATGGTATTAGCATATATTAATCTTATATCAGTAGATAAATAAAAATTAATTATAAATATAGAATTAAGATCGAATAAATGACCATGTGAAGTGACCTCCTATGTGCAAAAATAACCCAGAGAAACTAGAAACAAGATGATCCAGCATCCTTGTATATAAAAGCCTGGAGAACCATTCTCTGAGGAACATATCAGAAGGAATGGGCAGCCATTTTCCCAAAATAGAGGGCATGTCGGCTGAAAAGAGCATTGTCGGTCGTTCCAGTGAGAAAATATTATAAAATTTCAGAAACTTTTTATTGAGCAAGTAGATAGTTAACGAAGACAACTCAAATTTAATCACAGGGAATCTATGAATTAAAGGTTACAGGATTATAGTGAATAGCTCCACACTGCACACCAAATGAGTAGAGTTCCTCCGGAATTTGCCCTTCCAATAAGTTATTATTCAACAGTCTAAGATACAAGCAAAGATGAAGTTAATGCAAAAGCTTAACCAGTGATCAGGTTCTAGAGGTGTTCAGGGGTCGGGTCCGTTTTTTTAGATTTTCTTAAACCTGATCGGGTCGGGTCATGTGGGTCGAATGACCCGAAACTCGAAATTTTAAAGTGGAATCCGCGTTAGTCAGGTCACTGCAGGTCGAGTCGAAAAAAGTACGGACCGGGTCGAAAAAATACATAATATATATTTTCAGGATATAATTTTGATAATATTTCTAGTTAAATCAAATTATGATAAAATAACTAGAGAGGAAAAGGGAAAAATCCTTTATCACGGCGGGTTTTTTTAGATTTTCTTAAACCCGATCGGGTCGGGTCATGCGGGTCGAATGACCTGAAACCTGAAATTTTAACGTGGAACCCCACGCGGGTAGGTCACTGCGGGTCGGGTCGAAAAAAATACATAATATATATTTTCATGATATAATTTTGATAATATTTGTAGTTAAATCAAATTATGATAAAATAACTAGAGCGGAGAAGGAAAAAAATCTTTTATTACAGGTCGAGTCGGGTCAAACACAATTTTTTTTCCTGTATTTAAGGGTTTGACCTGAAAGTAATTTTTTATTTTTGAAAACCAGATCGGCTCGGGTTGTGAGTTGACCCGACCCTATGAACATCTTTAGTAGGTTGAATATAGGAAAGATCAGAGCATGAGCAGCCTTAATTACATATGTTGATTATTTAAAATTTTAAATGACTGGAAGAGTATCTAGAGTATGATGAGTTTTTCAGCACTACTTTAAGTTGAGACACAAAATTGTTATAAACCTGATACCAAATTGTTGTAAATTCTTCAAATATTAAGTGTTGATGGAGGAAGGACATGTCCTTTGGATGGTACCCCATGGGAAGACATGTCTTCCAATTTAGAAGAACTAGGCTCCAAGTGGTGCATGAGAGAGGTATAATCATTTGGAGGGTTACACCCCAAATCAAATGACGCCCTTAAGGCACCCTTCCATGCCTTTATAAGCAAGCCTCATGTTCATTCTAAAGAGATCCGAATCCATCACAAAATTGTGAGTCTCATAGTACTGTTTTGAGTCAGAGAGAGTTCCTCCATATTCACTGTTCAAGATCTTCTTAAGGAGTGCCCCTTAAAGAAGAAAAATCCAAGTTATCATGGGAGAAGTTACCCACAGAACCCGTAGAGCACCAAGATGGGGCTAATAAATTCTTAATGACAGAGATAAATCTCGACTTGGACCACTGAATTCGTCATTTATTCCAGGTTTTTCTTGTTCTCAAATTTTAGGGTTTATGCATGTTAGTATAAATCTAATTTACATGTTGTGTTTTGGTTGTTTAAAACATGTTAGTTTCATTTAATAACACACTAATCCACCAACAAAAACTTAGAAATCCTTGAGAGCTACTGATACCAAATATATCAAATTTATATCAAATCTCCGAACCTGTCTAGGCAAATCCCAAGCCTTCTCTCAAACACAGCCCTCCACGAAGCCATTGAGTGAAAAAAAACTCTGAAACTCACTATGCATCCTTTAAAATGCTACCGTTAACAGAAAAAAATTATAACTAACCATATTCTTACCCCTAATTCCTAAAATAACTATCACAAATAACATACTTGTTTATACTTTATACTTCTAATCTCTTTCCCTGACCCAAAATTAATTCTTCAAAGGCACAAATTTAAACAAATTAAGTCATGAATTTCTTATTAAAACAAATACACACTAAAATTGAAACCATAAAAAACCCAAATCAATAAGGAAAATCCCACGCTAAATCGAAAACCTTGGTCATAAATATGAAAAAATGTAATCCTAAACCAAGTTGTACCGTCATAAATATGCACAAAAAATCTACAATATTTGAATGGCAAAATCTCAGTAAAATGATCAAAGAATTAATTAATTCACTAAAAAGAAAGAAAGAAAGAAAGAAATGAAATGCAACTATTAGAGAAATTTGAATGGCAAAATCTCAGTAAAATGATCAAAGAATTAATTAATTCACTAAAAAAAAGAAAGAAACAAGGAGGACTGATTTAATTGCGGACCTTCCCATCAGCTCCAACAGTAATCAGTTCATCACTATTTGATCCCATTTAAATTTAATTTCGTCAATAAAAATTTATATTTATTAGCGAAATTTATTTCATCACTAAATTTTCGCCACAAAAAATATAATTTTTTTTATAGGGTTTATTTGTAACCACCATTTAATTTAATATATCTAATTTATGGTTCTTGGCTTTTCAAAGCAGCAAAAGCTTTTCCCAAAGGACCTTATTTTATTATTTAACATACCATTACTTTATTAAAACTGATTGTTGAGAGAAATTTCATTATTTACATATCAACCACATAATTATAGGGACGACTTTATTTTATTATTAAGGCCTTTAGAGTCAAGTTGTGAATTTAATTAATATCATCGAATTCTTATTCTATCCCAATTTAAGTTCCTGTTCTTCAATTCTGGAGGCCTCGATTGCCTTAATACTGATTTTCGGTTTAGGTAGTGGTTACTATCTACTGACAACCTAACAACATTAATAAATGAATAAATAAATAATTCTGAAAAATAAGACTATATATTTAACTTTTTGAAAAAAGTATGAAAAATAATGTAAACCCCCTAAAACTTTCTTAATTAAACAAAATTATTGCATTTAAATCTAAGACATGCACATCACTAGCTTTTAGAATTTCAATCTAAGTGATATTTTCTATGAAATTTACTTAGTCTTGTGGTTTTCAAATTTTATTATTATACTAGTAAAGTAAATTTAGAATTGAAATAGTTTTTATTCCATTATATATCTTTTAATAAAATTTTGATTTCAATTTTTTATTATTAAATTAACTCAGGGGCTTTTTAAATCCATCGAAATACTGATAAAAAAAACTTCTTAAAATCTGTGAGAGTACTAAACAATCCATAGATTTAACATAATCTATAAATTATATATATATATATATAATATATATATTGACACAATCAATTAAAATATTAATTAAATATCCCTCCTAAATCACATGCTTATTCTAGATTTTGATTACATTGTATATGGATGGAATTAGGAATAAGATGAGGAATTTGAATCCACTGCTAATCTAATTTGGGCTAATTTTCTTATAACCTTCTCCACACGTATCTTAATAATAATGATCAGTTAAAATTCGATTACATATAAATTTTTATTTAATAACTATTAATCATAATATATTAAAAAAAAACTCAATAGGAAGCTCATATTAACACCGAATTCAAATATGAGAATACGAACATAACATTCCACTATTTTAGGTATTAATAAGGTATATGTTTCACTAACCAACTAACAACAACTTCATAATGTCATTCCCACAATCTATTTGCCAACTAAATGATTTATTAGCCTACATTAATTTTTAGATTAGACAAATTTTATGTGAGATACTTCTATTCTATAGTGGAGTTATTTAGTGAAATCTCAATAAATTTCATAAACCTATCGAATTACTTAAATTTTTACCCATATTACACTTTAATTAGTGATTATGAAGAAAAATGACAGTAGTTAGTTGATAAGATTTTAATGACTTGTATCAATTTCTTGTTCTCAATAAAGATTGCAGAAATTATTAAAAGTGTGTATATATATATATATATATATATATATATATATATATATATTTTACTTTTATACATGGTAATAGATTATATGGATTTATTTGATGTGATATAAAATTTGAAACTAAATTTATAAATTATGATACCATTATGATCACAATGTGTTAATTTTTTGCACCTAATAATAATTTACGCATCTGATTGAGTCGAATTAAGTATTAATTTATATATATATATATATAGTTGTGTCTTGGTGTTAAATTTTATTTTATCATATATATATTTTTATTATAAAGAAAGACAAATAGAATAAGAGAGATATATTGGAAAACTGTAAGTTTTTCTTAGTAATTCTCAATTGAATAAAATTTACAAGAGTTGTTTTCTATTTATAAAGAGAAATTAGGTTAAAATTGGCATCCCTAAGTAATGTGGGATAAACTAAAATTGGAAAATAAAAGTGAGAGACCATATTATTTACAATATTCTCCCTTAGGACCCGTCACTTTAATTTTACAATAATTGACCTAGTATTGCCTCATTAAAACCTTCAAGTAAAACTTAATGGGACAAAAACCTGATTTAAGGAAAATAAGTACAATGCGTTTTTATTTAACGGTAGTTCATAATATCAATGAAGACGCTCCCTCTGATGAAAGGCTCCCCTTCAAAAGATATCATCGGGATAATTTACTAAGTCGACGCATGCCAATGCTATATACAAGTTTCTCAAATGTTGATGTCGGTAAAGTTTTAGTAAATAGGTTTGTAAAGTTATCAGTGGAACGTATTTGCTTGACATCAATTTGTTTACTCTAGTGGAGCTAATGAGTATTGAAAAATTTAGGTTAGATGTGTTTGGTTCCGTCTCTCTTGATGTACCTTCCTCTAATTTGTGCAATACATGCAATATTATCTTCATATATCACTGTTGGAATATTCATGACAGAGTTTAAGTCGCATGTGCTCTGAATGTGATGGATAAGTGACCTTAACCATATACATTATCTGTTTGCTTCATGTAGTGAAAATATCTCTGGGTGATTGGAAGATATAGCAAAAAAAAATTGCTTAGATCGTCATGAAATTGTCGTTTATTGTAGGTAAAAATATACCCCATCTGTGAACGTGCCTTATGAGGGTTAGAAAGATAAACTGCATCAATATAACCAACAAGACCAGAATTTTGTGTTAACTCATTTGAATAAAAAAAATTCAAAGTCTTTAGTCTTATAAGATAACAGAAGATATATTTGACGTCATTCCAATGTCGTCGAGTTGGCGCAGAGCTTAATCTTGCTAATAAATTTACCAAGAATGTAATATTTGGTTCGATGCATTGAGCTAAATATAAAAGGCACCAATTGTACTAAGATATGGTACTTATGGACTAAGTATCTCTTTATTATCTTATTTAGGACGAAATTGATCCCTTTTAGGATCGAGAGACCGGACTACCATGAAGGCACTTAATGAATGAGCATTATCCATGTTGAAACGTTTTAGAATCTTTTCAATATAAGCAGACTGGTGGATTTATACTTCGTTAGTTTTATGCTTGATCTGCAAGTCGAGACAATATTTCGTTTTTCCCAAGTCTTTCATCTCAAATTCTTTTTTAAAATATTTAGCAGTTTTTAGAAGCTCTTCAGAAGTTACAATTAAGTTCATGACATCGACATATACTGCTATAATAATAAATTCACATTCGAACTTTCTAATAAATACGTATTGATATATAGGATCATTTATATATCTCTCTTTAATCATATATTCACTCAAATGATTATACCAAATGTGTCATGATTGTTTCAATCTGTATAAAGATCACTGTAACTTGATTAAATACAGTTTACGATTCTTTGATTTATATACTTCAGGCATTTTCAATCCTTCGGGGATTTCATGTAAATATTAATGTCAAACGAGTCATAAAGATATGATGTCATTACGTCCATAAGACGCATGTCCAGTCTTTCAAAGACTACCAAATTGATTAAAAATTGAAACGTAATGGTATCTATCACTGGAGAATTCATATTCCCATAATCAATACTTGGTCTCCGTGAGAAACCTTGTGCAACTAGTCGCTCTTTATATCTAATGATTTCATTATGTTCATTATGTTTTCGTATAAACAACCATTTGTAACCAACGAGTTTGACATCTTCAGGTGTTTGGACTACGGGTCCAAGTACTTCATGTTTTGTTAAAGAAGCCAATTCTGCTTGAATTACTCTTTCTATTGAGACCAATCGTGTCTTTGTCTACATTCATCGATAGTTTGAGGTTCAAAAATATTTGTAATGTCAGTAGCTACTGTATATGAAAATACATTATTGACGGTTATTTCCTTTTGATCTCACATTTCTCTTATATAAGTGTAGTTTGTAGACTTTTCTTCATTTTTGAATTTTTGTGCCTCTTCAAGAGCTAGTGTCTCTTCAGGGGCTATCAGTTCTTATAGAACCGGTGATTCAGAAGATATGGGTATATTTATTGTTTGAGCATTTTTTTTCAATTAAATCATGATCTCTCATTTTCTTCTTCTGGGGAATAGAACTTTATAATCAAGTGGTTTACCATGCTTCTGACGTGCAATAGATGATTCATTAGTTGCCTTTACACCAGATTGTTCAAAATGAACAATCACCCGAGATGATGTATCAGCAGTTGGTACATATGACTTGATACTTTTGTTACATCTGTAAATACATCTGGTAATTGATTTGTAATTTATTACAAATGGATTATCCATCACACTTCATTTTCACATTGACTGGTGCGAGGATCTAAATGAGACATAGTATGAACTTTCCAAGAAAATTCATGCATTGCTTCTGAAGGCTATTTCTTTTCCCCTAATGGTGAAAAAATTATCTCATCAAAATAATAAACTGCGAAACATGTGGTAAAAATATCACATGTCAAGGGTTTCAAATATTTCATAATAGAATGTTAATTAAACCCAACATATATCTCCAACGACATTAAAGTCCCATCTTTGTGCTTTATGGGGTGAAATGGGAACATGCACAACACCATAAAAGTGTGTAGATGGGAAATGTATGATTGGTGACCAAGAACAAGTTGTATTGGAGAATATTGATGATAAATCATGGGTATAAGGCGAATTAATACAGCTGCATATAGTATAGCATGACCCAATAGAAAAATTAGTAATTGAGTCTGTAACAATAAAGCTCGTGCAATTATCTGAATTCGTTTGATCAATGAATCTGCCAATATATTTTGTATATGTACATGTGAAATTAGATGTTCAACATTGATTCCAACTTATGTACAGTATTCATCAAATGTCTTGGATGTAAATTCACCAGCATTATCTAGTTGTATGTTTTTGATTGGGTAATATGGGAATTATGCCCTTAATCTAATCATTTGGGCAAGTAGATTGACAAATGCAATGTTACGTGTGGACAATAAGCAAACATGTGACCATCGTGCAGATGCATCAATTAAAACCATAAAGTAACAGAGATATTCATTTTGTGGATGGATTGGTCCATAAATGTATCATTGAGTCATTTTCAAAAATGATGGGGGATTGAAAGACAATCTTAAATGAAGATGACCACATCACAAGTTTGCCTTATGAGCAAGCGGTGTAACTGATCTCATCTGTTAATAAAATCTTTCGGTTCTTTAATTTATGCCTATTAGAATTTTTAATTATTTTATGTATCATTGTAGCTCTTGGATAACCAAGACAATTATGTCATAACATAAACATCTTTGGATTATTGAACTTCTGGTTCATTATTACATGGCTTTCTATTGCATTATGAATGTATAATACAAGCCAGATGAGAAAGCCGAAAGTTTTTCCAATATATATTTCTTATCTGAGATGTTTTTGGTAATACATATATAATCTATATTTTCCATCTAAAATCTCATTATGATATCAATTTCTGCGGATATCTTTGAAACTTAGCAGATTTCTACTAGATCTGCTTGAATATAGAGCATTTTCAATGCAAACTTTTATTCCACTTGCTAATAAGATTATGGCTATTTTATAGCCTTTAATTAGGTCTACAGATCGAATATAGTGTTTATCTTTCATTCACGTAATTTTACGTCCAAAAAATATTTTCTATCTTGAATGATAGTATGTATGGTTGCACTATCAGCCAAGCATATATCCCCACATTTATTTTTTAGAACAGACAATTATTTTTAGGATCTATATTCTTGAATAATAAAGTTCATGTCAGACATCAAGTAATAGTTAGAAAATAAAGTACATCTGATGTGACAAAAAAATATTCAAATAAAACTTTAATAAAATACTAAATGGAGTTCAATAGTTCTAGATCCTAAACTATTCATAAAATAAATAGAATAATTAAAATTTAATCATGATATACATTTCCATCACAAATTAGATGATCAATCCTTCCTTTTGGGTCCTCGAAGAAATCAGAGACATCAAGATGAGTGAGATTTACAAGATCTAAGTCAACTTCAATCTAATTTCCTTTATTTTTCTGGATACTTGATAGAGATCTATTAAATGATCATCTGCACAACATATACGTAACTGATGTCCATTTTCTCAACATCGATAACAAAATTATTCACTATTATTTTTGGTAGATTTCTTTTCTGCACCATTCTCTTTATTTTTTTCTTTAATGGAAATTCCATTTCCGATATTGTCCATCCTTTTTGTTTTGTTATCCTGAGTTCTTATGACCACTATGGGGGTGATAACCATGCCCTCCGCGTCCTCTCCTACCTCATCGACCACATCTATTATTTGTCTGTGTATTTTCATTCGCTTATAAGAATGGCTTAGAACCAGTTGGTCGTGACTCGTGATTTTTCATTACTAGGAGGCAAGATGTCAAATTTGAGAATTTTCTGAAGTGATGCACCCAATATTATTGTTGCAGAATCATATTTGATGCATGAAAGGTAGTAAGTGTTCTTTCAAGCATGTCTTCTTCAATGATATTTTCACCACATAATTTCAGCCGTGAGGTGATGTGAAATAGCTCAGAGTTGTAGTCAGAAATATTTTGGAAGTCTCATATTTCGTTGTAAGAAGGAAGATATTTATTTGGTGGTCATATCTCTCTTCCAGGTTATTCCATAAGATCAATGGATCTTCAACTGTCAGATATTGAGCTTTCAGGCTCTCATACAGATGATGACGAAGGAAAATCATATTCTTTGACTTATCATATAAGGACGTTTGATTTTCTTGGCTCATGGTGTCTTCCAGACCCATAACTTACAGGTATATTTTGGTATCCAAAACACCCATGAAAGATAATTTCTTCTGGACACTTCGAGTAAAAGAATTTATAAGTTTATGAGGCGTAAACTTTTCAAGGTTCCTTGTAAATATAAAAAGAAATATAAGTGTCCTAATAATAAATATATTATACAAAAATAATTACAATATAAAAAGAATATTATGCATATATTTAGTGTTAGAGTTGGTGCTTGGAGCGCCAATCTGAATGATTTATTATATATTTTATTATTTATTAATAAAATAATTATATTTTCATTTCATACCTATAAATGATATTGTCATTATACATATTAGATTGATGTATAAATATGCTAAAAATGACATCGACCTTAGAATAGTCTTGTAATAATACTGGACACTATGTGGTCTGACATTGGAATAAATATTACTATTGTAAATTCTTAAAGTAAATATTCATAGTCATCGGTTTTGGAATATGGTCGAATTCCTATAATCTAGAATACTAGCACATATCATAAATTGGAATTGGAGTTCCAATGGTTTAATCTGATGTACCATGAGCTTTAGAGCTCGTATAGACGTGTGGGTATTGGTTGGACTGAATACTGAATGTCTTACAGGTGATTCTTAATAGTTGGAAGTACACACTACTGTCAATAGGAATCTCATTGAGTCGAGTAGCATATGTAATCCTTTGAATATAGGATAATATTGATTTTGGGTGAGGTCCTCCACACTTTAATGTCATGTATGTCAGAAACCTTTCATGATCTGGCCTCTAGATGTTCGTTGAGCGTGGACCGATGCACTTGTTAATCAAGTGTGAATCAAGATAGAATCTTTCATCCCGTATGTGTATCATAAGGGGTTTAGGTATCCATGTAAATAAGTCACAATTCTTAAAACTTTTGCCAAAGTCAATCACCTTGGGTAGATCACATCAGTTGTAAAAAATCGTGGACATACCGACATGAGATGTGTGCCTCGAAAACTTGACGATGTATTCTATATTTCCTAAGCACAACTCGAATAGCCTACAACGGAAGAATTATTAAACATTTGTAATGATATCGACTTGTATAGTTCAGAAAGGTCGTTTGTGTTCTTCGCAAATTCGGAGGTGTTCGGATTGCGTACATATTAGTTAGGCTTATATGATAAACATGTATGAACTTAGAGAGTCCCAATATGAAGTGTATTTTTTGAACACTTGGGTAGCTGATTAATTTTGATAAAAGAAAATATTTGATATTATAATTATCAACTAAGATAATCAAATATTATTGGATAAGATTGATTATTTACTTTGACCTAATTGTATTAATTGGATTAATTCAATATTTACACAAGGGATTTGTCGTAATTTCATAATTATCTCTACCATTTGAGGATATTATGGCAATTGCAAGTATGCAATTATATGTGTTTTTGGCTTGATTTAATTGGATTAAATCAAGTGGCAAACATTGAACTAATCTATTTCCTATTCTTTGTCTTGATTTAATTGAATTAAATCAAAGTGGTAGATAAATGTGATTAGTCACACCTAATTATACATATTTGGATAAATTAGATTAAGCTCACATAAGAATTTATTAGAACTTTTATTAATTAAAAATGACTTAAGTTTTGCTATAAATAGAAAGCTTTATGAATGTTTTAATTAAGATTGAGAAAGCTAAATACAAGTAATTCTTGGAAAAATTAGCCTAAGTAAGGTGTTTAGAGAAGCTTTGTGAGGTCTCTTCAACATTTCATCTATGAGAAATCAAGATTGGATCTTGGAGTGAAACTTGTTAGCATTGGAATGAAGATTGGATCTTATAGTCAAGCTTGTAAACTTTGAAAGTTCTCCAACCATTTCAACAAGGAGAATGAGATTGGATCTTTATATCAAGCTTACTAGGTAATGTTTGATCTTCTCATAATTTATGTGTTAGGGTTGGTGCTCGGAGTGCCAATTCGGATTGTATTTATGTCCGATTCATAAATACGAGTAATTATATTTTCCATAATATTACTAATTTATCGGTAGCACCCTTTTTTTTATACGCTTATTCGATCTAATTGCGATTAGATATTTGATTACTATTAGATCGAAACTGAATCTGATTAAGTGATACGTGTATATTAGACAAAGACCTTAGGATTTACAATATAGTGCACAGTTACATCGTAGTTTATAATTGATATTGGGAAGTGCACTATTAGTTGTATATCCTTAAATAAAGTTTCTGGTCAAGATTTAATAACACGGATCGGTTAGTAAAATCCGCTGAGACCAATACATGTCGTATATCGTGACTTGGTCCGATGGTTTATCCTAGTGAACTATGAGTCTCGGGAGACTCGTATAGACATGTATGTGTTTAATTGATAAGACACTGAACGACTCACTGAAGGTTTCCTAATAGATGGTACACCAACGTCAATAGGAACCTTCTCGATTTGAGTGAGCATAGTGGTTCTTCGACTTGAGATACCACTGTGGATATATAAGCTATCCTCCACACTTTGATGGAAGTCACGTCAACGATCTAATCATTATCATACCTCCGTCTGTTCGTTGGGTGTGGACTAATGCTCATGATATTCAGTGCGTATCAAAACATGATCCGGCAGTCATGTGTATATGGTATAGGCATCCAGCACATATTTACGATCTAGTAAATCCATGACCGTGGTATAACGTTGGAAACCAGTTTCCGAGTTTTATTTAGAGATCGTAAATTTAAAGTCGACTGTATTATACCGAACAGATTTGACGTTCTGATCTATATCCCAGGTATAATACGGATGACCTGTGATGGAGGGATTATATGTATGCTATGACCTTGGCTTGCATAGTTTAGCGAGATTATCTGTGGTCGTCATAATCTATGAGTGGGTGGATTATGGACACGAAATTGGATTTCATGACTGATAAACCTGAACTTAAAGAGTCACACAATATAAAGTGTACTCGTTGAGCACTTGGGCAATTCGATATGAATAATATGGATTATTCATTATACTTCACCAGATTAAGTGAGTTAATTCGGATCGTTTAATCGGTTAAACGATAAGCATATCCGCTAATAATTATTATGTATTTGTATTTGATACATAATACGATTAGATACACATTAATTATCCGTCAAATGAGATTTGGACACATGCCATAAATATATGTATTTGTGTAAATAAATTATTTAATTATTTAATAGTTAAATAATTAAATAATTAAAATTAAAGTCGTATCCATTTGTCATTATTTGAATGATACATGGTGAGTTTTAATTGGTGCAAATGACATGGATTTATTATACTTTATATGTGTGCAATTTTGATTAGTTAATGTAAAGTATTAGTTGAATTTAATTTGATTAAATTACCAAAAGGACAAAAATACCCCCAATTTTTGTTAATCACTCTATTTAAATAAAATAATTTATTTTCTCTCTCTTGTTCACTCTCATCACTGCCGAAAGCCTCAAACAACAAATATGAAAATGGGTTATCATTGAAGCTTGATAATTCAAGCACAAATTTGAAGGAAAATCAAGTAAAAGCTTAAGGAACTTTGGAGATTTAAGGTAAGCCTTCAAAAACCCAAAGCTTAGAAATCTTGTTCTTGTTTCTTGACAATCTAGAAGGGTTCTAGGGTTCTTCAAATCTGAAAAATTGGGGCTTTGTGGTTTGATGGATGAAATTGGAAGTGTTGGCATGTGTGAAGTGTAGATTTGGAAATAATTAGTGTAATTAGTCTCAAATTTAATCAATTGTTGATGGTTGTCATTCTAGAGTTTTTAATCCACTCTTAGATAGCCTAGAATTGTTCTAGAGTTGTTCATTTGTGGTGGGACTCATTTGGTGGTGGATTAATTAGATTAATCTTATTAAAAATTGGATTTAAAGTATAAAAAAGAGCAATTTCATTTTTTATTATTGACCTGGAAATGATTCTGATTTTATGATGAAATTGGTGTCTTTTGAATATTTTGAATGTGTTTTGGGATTTGGAACAATTGCCGGAAAGTGTTTTCGATGAGACGTTCAGCTTTCGCAGTTGCTCTCGCACTTTGGAGCGTCTCGAAGCCCAAGTTTCCGCGTCGCGATGCCGAGACATTCAGCTCTCACAATTGCTCTCGCACTTTGGAGCGTCTCGAAGCCCAAGTTTCCGCGTCGCGATGCCGAGACATTCAGCTCTCACAATTGTCTCGCACTTTGGAGCATCTCAACGCCCAAGCTCCATGTCGTGACGCGTAGAGCTGATATATATCGAAACTTCATTTTCTCCATTTTGGAGTTTCCGGACTCCGTTTTGATCCCTTTTTTTTCCTACGGACTCGAAATGAAATGTAGTTTTACATAAAAATATTTAAATATACTCATACTAGATATCCATGGTTAGACACAATTCCGCTGCGTGATGGTACCAATCCGACCCTGGGGATTCACATCTGTCCCAATATTTAGAATTTCAAGTTCATAAATATTATATTGTAGATCACAACATCGGTTATATTGTAGATTTAAAACTGCAGGTTTTAATCTAAAGTCTAATTGATTGAAGTTAAAACTTCATGTTTTATAATATTTTGTAGATCTAGAACTGCAGGTTCTAATCTAATAATTAATTAATGAGTTTAGAACTTCGGTTCTAATTTATCTTTTATATTTAATCATAATTATGAAAGAATCTAAAATAAATTATATAATAAAAAAAAAATATCATAATTTTTATTTTCTAATGTGGAAGATCCAAATTAATAGCAACCACATAACATACTCATAAAAACAATAACATAATAAATAGAAGAATAACATAGTGAAATAGAATTGCGAATTCTAATTTTAAGATTGAATTCAGAGTTTCGGAATCTCATTTATTTATACTAGAAATTTTAAATTTCAAATTTCAATATTAAATAAAACTAATCAGAATTTGGATCGAGGCAACAGGGCCTCGTCGATATCAAAATCAGACCATAAAAATTAAATATATTCAATACATGATAAACACATGTGCAGCTTGTTTGATCAATGATCATGCTTTTTACAATGACTTCATCATCATGACAGACCATGTTATCATCATCATATGATTGTTTGATCAATAATCATGTCTTTTATGTAGCGAACTTAAAATCTCTTAATATATTTCTAGAATTCTACGAGTATTTTATCATATTTTCATCCCAAAGAACTATATATATGTTACTTGATTACCTCCATAAAATTTTCATCAACACATTATTTTAAGAACATTAAGCATATGTATTGACGAAAATATAATAAACTGAAAAAGAATGAATCATGAATGTCAAGATATAGAATGCCCGAGACACGAGCTCTATACTAATGAGTGGTACTTACACCCACAACATATAGAGGTCTCTCCAAATACTATGAAAGTAGATTTTCTGAGATAATGTTCGGTAGATTTTTAGGTTGTACTATAAGTATATGTGGATTTTAATATTCAATAAATTTAAGGTGGCATATTATACTTGGGGTTGATAATGGGATAAGACGGACTAGTATTTATCGATTCTGGACCTGTCCAATTTATAAAATGTTCATTTTATTATCGCATCTCATTAAATCTCTTATCCTCATATTAAATCATGTCTCATCTTATTAAAATCTCATCCTATTTTTAAATCAAAATATAAAAATATCTCAAATCCCATCACGAGCCAAATAAAATCTCATTAGAACGGGACGAAATGGAAAAAAAATTACTACCCTAATCACAAAGTACATCATCGAATTTTATATTGGAATTTTATAAAATCTTTTAATAACGGGGCAGTTTCTTGTTAAGTTTATCCACAAAAAACCAAAAAAAGAAAAAGAAAAACAAGAAAAAAAAAAGGCCAGAGATATTCCATCATTTAGATAATAATGGCAAAAAATCCGTAAATATTAGTTACCTCAGGGATAAAAATGAAAATATTTCGGTCCGCTGTCCGCTGGCCAGCATTAAACCGTGCCGCGTTGTCCGCCTCATTTCAAGTTCGTCAGCGTCTCACCCTCATTTTTCCTTCTTTCTCTCGATTTTTTCTCTCATTTTCTCGGTGTCCAAACAGGATTCCACTCCGAGAGACGTGAAACGGCAAACTTTTCGCATCCGAAAATGTCGGAATTCTCGCCTTCGACATTTACTTCCCTCCTAGTTGTGTTCTTCAGGTGAATTTTCTCTCGTTTTCTAGTTCAATTTCTTTTGTTATGTTTAAAATTTTCTAAACATAAACTAACTGTGGGTGTGTTTAAGAATTAAGATTATGCGTGTTGAATATTTGACAATATTGGAGATCAGATAACAAAGAAATATGTTTAGTAGTTTTTTTAGTCATTATTATTGAAATGGAGACTGTAATTATTCATTTTAGTAAGGAGCTTTTTTAAAATAGTGAAAGGGTCTCATCTTGACCAAATTAGAACAGTAGATAGCTTTAGGAAAATGTTTTTAAAGCACTCGGAAATGTCCAGTGATTTCTTGTAGGAGCACTTGAAAATCTATTTCTGTAATTTGATTCAAGAGCACCTACTAGGTATTACTTCATAACAAGCATGGAGCTAAAATTCGATATAAATACATTCCGTAGTAATTGGAGGTTATTAGATGTATGTGTTGTCATAGGATTTTACTTAATCGATAGTCCATTGCTTGAACACATTGGCGCTTTTTTCAACTTTTATTTGCTTCTTATTTTGATTTATGTCAATTTTACCATGTTATGAGTATTGTGGTTTCTATCACTTACTACTACTACTGTATTATCTTTGTTCTAATTCTTTTGGCATTTTTACAGGAAGCTTTAGAGGCTCATGATGGGGTGAGTAAAGGGAAATATAATATAGGGCTTGGACAGGATTGCATGGCATTTTGTTCGGAGGTGGAAGATGTCATCTCAATGAGGTTAATGATGTTCGCAAAACGCTTTCTCTATGAATAGTGGATTACTAACAATTGTCATCCTAAAAGATTGGAATGGGCTCTGTCATGTTGCTTGAGGCATCCCTTTTCAAACATTCCTATATTACGGCAGTACTTTCCTGTTACATGGCAAGTTTTGATCCACCATCTAAATGGAATTTCCAAGGGAACAAAAAGAATTTTGATTCAATTTTTTCCCTTTAAAGGAAATTTTGCTGACTTCTAGCGTGGTGAGCACGGAGAACTATATAATCATGTTTATAAGCCTTGCTCATGTGTTCCTTTTTGTTGCTTTTTTGTAGTGAAGCAAAATGTAGATATTTTTCGTGGCCTGTTCTTGCTACAACAAATCTGCTGATGTATTAGTGTTGTTACTAGAACTTCACTCATAGCTATACTGTTTGATGAAGATTTCCATATGGTTTTAAGTGTTTTTGGGGACTCTGAGTCTGAACAACTTTGAAATTGCATCTAATGATCAATAATGTCCGTTACTTCGGTATATGATCACATACAGTGCCAGTATGTTCACATTCACAATTATACCAGATTGTACTTTCTTTTATTTTCATTTTTAATGTCCCAAAGGCCCTCAAATATTGAGTTGTGGTGAAGATGTTGGTGGTGTAGCCCTATTAACCCTTAATTTTCCATTCCCAAGAAACTTGCG